>PVKV010027745.1:0-26016 GCA_004027835.1 Alouatta palliata | reverse complement strand
ATCCTGGCCAACATGGTGAAACCCTATCTTACTAAAAAAAAAAAAAAAAATAGCTGGGTGTGGTGGCACGCACCTGTAGTCCCAGCTACTCGGGAGGCTGAGGCAGGAGAATAGCTTGAACCCGGGAGGCAGAGGTTACAGTGAGCCGAAGTCACGCCACTGCACTCCAGCCTGGTGCTTGCTGACAGAGTGAGACTCTGTGTCAAAAAAAAAAAAAAAATACAAAAAGTAGCTTGGTGTGGTGTTGCCTGCCTGTAGTCTCAGCTTCTTGGGAGGCTGACGCAGGAGAATCACTTGAACCTGGGAGGTGGAGGTTGCAGTGAGCCGAGATCACACCACTGCACTCCAGCCTGGACAACAGCATGAGACGACTTCATCTCAAAAAAAATAAAAGAAAATAAAAATAAGAAAAGAAAAAAAACACACATTTTTGTAGAACAAGCAAATCAACAACTAGATATAATAAAGGGAAAATATTTAAAGATGGTGCAAACTTCAGAATAGTGTTTGGAAGTCTTGGTGATTTTTTCACTGTTCTCTTATTTTTTTAATACATATTTTATTGTGTTTTAGGTTTTGGAGTACATGCGAAGAACATGCAAGATTGTTGCATAGGTACATACAGGACAATGTGGTTTGCTGCCTTCCTCCCCATCACCTAGATCTGGCATTTCTCCCCATGTTATCCCTCCCCAACTCCCCACCCCACCCCATCACTCCCCTAGTTCCCCTCCACACACCCCAGTGTGTGACGCTCCCTTCCCTATGTCCGTGTGTTCTCACTGTTCAACACCTGCCTTTGAGTGAGAACATGCGGTGTTTGAGAATGATGGTTTCCAGTTTCATCCATGTTCATACAAAGGACACAAACTCATTTTTTATAGCTGCGTAGTATTCCATGGTGTATATGTGCTACATTTTCCCTGTCCAGTCTATCGTTGATGGGCATTTGGGTTGGTTCCAAGTCTTTGCTATTGTTAACAGTGCTGCAGTGAACATTTGTGTGCATGTGTCCTTATAACAGAATGATTTATAATCCTATGGATAGATATCCAGTAATGGGATTGCTGGGTCGAATGGAATTTCTAGCTCTAGGTCCTTGAGAAATCGCCACACTGTCTTCCACAATAGTTGAACTAATTTACACTCCCACCAACAGTGTAAAAGTGTTCTTATTTCTCCACATCCTCTCCAGCATCTGTTGTCTCCAGATTTTTTAACGATCACCATCTAACTGGTGTGAGATGGTATCGCAATGTAGTTTTGATTTGCATTTCTCTAATGACCAGTGATGATGAGCAGTTATTCTTATGTCTTCTTTTGTAAAGTGTCGGTTCATGTCGTTTGCCCACTTTTGAATGGGCTTGTTTTTTTCTTGCAAATCTGGTTTAGTTCTTTGCAGATTCTGAATATTAGCCCTCTGTCAGATGGGTAGATTGCAAAATTTTTTTCCCATTCTGTTGGTTGCCAATTCACTCTAATGATTGTTTCTTTTGCTGTGCAGAAGCTCTGGAGTTTGATTAGGTCCCATTTGTCTATTTTGGCTTTTGTTGCCAATGCTTTTGGTGTTTTAGTCATGAAGTCCTTGCCTATGCCTATGTCCTGAATGGTTTTGCCTAGATGTTCTTCTAGGGTTTTTATGGTGTTAGGTCTTATGTTTAAGTCTTTAATCCATCTGGAGTTAATTTTAGTATAAGGGGTCAGGAAGGGGTCCAGTTTCTGCTTTCTGCACGTGGCTAGCCAGTTTTCCCAACACCATTTATTAAACAGAAAATCCTTTCCTCATTGCTTATTTTTGTCAGGTTTGTCAAAGATCGGATGGTTGTAGATGTGTGGCGTTGCCTCTGAGGCCTCTGTTCTGTTCCATTGGTCTCTATCTCTGTTTTGGTACCAGTACCACGCTGTTTTGATTACCATTGCCTTGTAGTATAGTTTGAAGTCAGGTAGCATGACGCCTCCAGCTTTGTTCTTTTTGTTTAGAATTGACCTGGCTATGCGGGCTAACTTTTGGCTCCATATGAAGTTTAAGGTGTTTTTTTTCTTTTGCAGTTCTGTGAAGGTGGTCATTGGTAGCTTGATGGGGATAGCATAGAATCTATAAATTATTTGGGCAGTATGGCTGTTTTCATGATATTGATTCTTCCTAAGCATGAGCATGAAATGTTTCTCCATCTGTTTGTGTCCTCTCTTATTTCATTGAGCAGTGGTTTGTAGTTCCCCTTGAAGAAGTCCTTTATGTTACTTGTTAGTTGTATTCCTAGGTATTGTATTCTCTTTGTAGCAATTGTGAACGGTAGTTTGTTCTTGATTTGGCTCTCTTCAAGTCTGTTATTGGTGTATAGGAATGCTTGTGATTTTTGCACATTGATTTTTTATGCTGAGACCTTGCTGAAGTTGCTTATCAGTTTCTGGAGATTATGGGCTGAGACGATGGGGTCTTCTAAATATACAATCATATCACCTGCAAACAGTGACAATTTAATTTCTTCCTTTCCTTTTTGAATCCCTTTTATTTCTTTTTCTTGCCTGATTGCTCTGGCTAGAACTTCCAATACTGTATTGAATAGGAGTTGTGAGAGAGGGCATCCTTGTCTTGTGCCAGATTTCAAAGGGAATGCTTCCAGTTTTTGCCCATTCAGTATGATATTGGCTGTGGGTTTGTCATAAATAGCTTTTATTATTTTGAGATACGTTCCGTGAATACCTAGTTTATTCAGAGTTTTTAGCATAAAGGGCTGTTGAATTTTGTTGAAGGCCTTCTCTGCATCTGTTGAAATAATCATGTGGTTTTTGTCTTTGGTTCTGTTTATCTTTATAGACTTGAGTATGTTGAACCAGCCTTGCATCCCTAGGATGAAGCCTACTTGATCATGATGGATAAGCTTTTTGATGTGCTGTTGCAATCAATTTGCCAGTATTTTATTGAAGATTTTTGCATCTATGTTTATCATGGATATTGGCCTGAAGTTTTCTTGCTGAGACTCTGCTGGGTTTTTGTATCAGGAGGATGTTGGTCTCACAAAATGATTTGGGAAGGATTCCCTCCCTTTGGATTGTTTGGAATAGTTTCAGAAGGAATGGTACCAGCTCCTCTTTGTATGTCTGGTAGAATTTGGCTGTGAACCCATCTGGACCTGGGCTTTTTTTCGGTGGTAGGCTCTTAATTGCTGCCTCAACTTCAGACATTGTTATTGGTCTATTCAGGGTTTCAACTTCTTCCTGGTTTAGTCTTAGGAGGATGCAAGTGTCCGGGAATTTATCCATTTCTTCCAGGTTTACTAGTTTATGTGCATAGAGTTGTTTGTAGTAATCTCTGATGGTGGTATGTATTTCTGTGGAATCTGTGGTGATATCCCCTTTATCATTTTTTATTGCATCTATTTGATTCTTCTCTTTTTTTAATTAATCTGGCTAATGGTCTATTTTGTTAATCTTTTCAAAAAACTAGCTCCTGGATTTACTGATTTTTTTTGAAGGGTTTTTTTTTGTCTCTATCTCCTTCAGTTCTGCTCTGATCTTAGTTATTTCTTGTCTTCTGCTTGGTTTTGAGTTATTTTGATCTTGCTCCTCTAGCTCTTTCAATTTTGATGATTGGGTGTCGATTTTAGATCTCTCCTTGCTTCTCATATGGGCATTTATTAGTATATATTTTCCTCTAAAGACTGCTTTAAATGTGTCCCAGAGATTCTGGTATGTTGTGTCTTCTTTCTCGTTGGTTTGGAACAACATCTTTATTTCTGCCTTCATTTCATTGTTTATCCAGTCAACATTCAAGAGCCAATTGTTCAGTGTCCATGAAGCTGTGCGGTTCTGAGTTAGTTTCTGAATTCTGAGTTCTAACTTGATTGCACTGTTTTCTAAGAGACTGTTTGTTATGATTTCCGTTCTTTTCCATTTGCTAAGGAGTGATTTACTTCCAATTATGTGGTCAATTTTAGAGTAGGTGCGATGTGGTGCTGAGAAGAATGTGTATTCCGTGGATTTGGGGTGGAGAGTTCTGTAAATGTCTGTTAGGTTTGCTTGGTCCATGTCTGAGTTCAAGTCCTGGATATCCTTGTTAATTTTCTGTCTCGTTGATCTGTCTAATATTGACAGTAGAGTGTTGGAGTCTAAGTCCCTTTGTAAGTCATTAAGAACTTGCTTTATGTATCTGGGTACTCCTGTATTGGGTGCGTATACATTTAGGATCATTAGCTCTTCTTGTTGCATTGATCCTTTTACAATTATGTAATGTCCTTCTTTGTCTCTTTTGATCTTTGTGGTTTAAAGTCTATTTTATCAGAGTCTAGGATTGCAACTCCTGCTTCTTTTTGCTCTCTATTTGCTTGGTAAATCTTCCTCCATCCCTTTATTTTGAGCCTTTGTGTATCCTTGCATATGAGATGGGTTTCCTGGATATAGCACACCAATGGGTGTTGACTTTTTATCCAATTTGCCAGTCTGTGTCTTTTGATTGGGGCATTTAGCCCATTTACATTTAGGGTTAGCATTGTTATGTGTGAATTTGATCCTGCCATTTTGATGCTAGCTTGCTGTTTTGCCCATTAGTTGATTCAGTTTCTTCATTGTGTCGATGCTCTTTACCGTTTGGTATGTTTGTGGAGTGGCTGGTACTGGTTGTTCCTTTCTAGGGTTAGTCCCTCTTTCAGGAGCTCTTGTAAAGCAGGCCTGGTGGTGATGAAATCTCTGAGCAATTGCTTGTTTGTAAAGAATTTTATTTCTCCTTCACCTATGAAACTTAGTTTGGCTGGATATGAAATTCTAGGTTGCAAGTTCTTTTCTTTAAGGATGTTGAATATTGGCCCCCAGTCTCTTCTGGCTTGTAGGGTTTCTGCTGAGAGATCGGCTGTGAGACTGATGGGCTTCTCTTTGTGGGTAACCCGACCTTTCTCTCTGGCTGCCCTTAGCATTTTCTCCTTCATTTCAACCCTGGTGAATCTGACAATTATGTGCCTTGGGGTTGCTCTTCTTGAGGAATATCTTTGTGGTGTTCTCTGTATTTCCTGGACTTGAATATTGGCCTGCCTTGCTAAGTTGGGGAAGTTTTCCTGGATAATATCCTGAAGAGTGTTTTCCAGCTTGGATTCATTGTCTCTCTCACATTCAGGTACACCTATCAAACATAGATTACATCTTTTCACATAATCGTATATTTTTGGAGGCTTTGATCGTTTCTTTTTACTCTTTTTTCTCTCATCTTGCCTTCTCATTTTATTTCATTGAGTTGATCTTCGACCTCTGATATCCTTTCTTCTGCTTTGTCAATTCAGCTATTGAAACTTGTATATGCTTCACGAAGGTCTCATGTTTTTCAGGTCCGTCAGTTCATTTATATTCCTTTCTAAGCTGTTTATTCTCGTTGGCATTTCGTCAAACCTTTTTTCCATGTTCTTAGTTTCTTTGCACTGGGTTAGAACATGATCTTTTAGCTCAGAGTAGTTTCTTATTACCCACCTTCTGAAGCCTGTTTCTGTGAATTCATCAGATTCATTCTCCATCCAACCTTGTTCCCTTGTGGTGAGGAGTTATGATCCCTTCTTGGAGGAGGAGAGGCATTCTAGTTTTGGGTGTTTTCATCCTTTTTGTGCTGGTTTCTTCCCATCTTTGTGTACTTATTTACATATTGTCTTTGTAGTTGGTGACTTTCAGATGGGGTCTCTTGAGTGGATGTCCTGTTTGTTGATGATGAAGTTATTTCTTTGTTTCTTAGTTTTCCTTCTAACAGTCAGGACCCTCTTCTGTAGGACGGCTGGAGGTCCACTCCAGACCCTGCTTGCCTGGGGATCACCTGCAGTGGCTGCAGAACAGTAAGAGTTGCTGCCAGTTTCTTCTGCTATCTTTGTCCCAGAAGGATACCTGCCAGATGTCAGTCTGAGCTCTCTTTTATGAGGTGACTTTTTGGATATATGGGGGTTGGGGAGCTCAAGTGCTGAGCTGTGAGCTCTATTGTTCCATTCAGAGCTGCTTGGCAGGTATGTTTAAGTCTGCTGCAGCAGAACTCATAACCACCTTTTTTTCCACAGGTGCTCTGACCCAGGAAGGTAGGGCTTTATTTATAAGTTTCTGTTGTGCTGCTGCCTTTTTTCAGGGATGCCCTGCCCAGCGAAGAGGCAGCCTAGTCACAGTCTGCCAGCAGAGGCATTGCTGAGCTGCTGTGGGCTTCGCCCAGCTGCTGTGTGAACTTCCCTGCAGTCCTGTTTATGGGTGTATAGTTAGAACTGCCTCAGCAATGGCGGCCCACCTCTGTAATGGCGGACACCTCTCCCCCACAGAGCTGGACTCTCCTGGGTTCGACTGTGCTTTCTGCGAAACTCTCAATCCAGAGCGTTTCAGATTGCTGGTCTTTGTGGGGGGTAGCACCGGCCGAGCCCGATCACCTGGCTCCCTGCCTCAGTTCCCTTTTTTTTCAATTGAACCAGCAACTCTGTCTCCCAGCCATTCCAGTCAACAGTTGAAATGGTGCCCAGATTTGTGTGAGTTCTTGTGCTGGCTTTTTCTCCACGAGTCTCCAGCGAAAATGTGGTGGGTAGTAGGGGTTCTTTTGTGAAGAGTTTTATTGCATCAGCAATTGGTTGAAGTGTTCCATAGGAGTCTACAATGTTAGGGCCTTTGCGAAATTGCATGTAACCTAAGATTTTTTGTTCTATGAGTGTTAAAAATGCTATAGCAATTAGGGCAGGAATAACTAGTAGGCATAAATTAACTATAAACATGTTGTTAAGAAGAAGAGTTGAACCTCTGGTTGTAAAGTTTTAAGTTTTATGCAATTACTGGGCTCTGCCATCTTAGTGAGCCGTGTTCTTGGTTTAAAATAATAATTTGTGAGATTGAGATAATAATCATCTGATCTGTGAGGGCGCTTTGTGAAGTAGGCTCTATTTTTCTTGTGCTTTCGTACTGGGAGGAATATTTAATAGATAGAAACCAACCTGGATTTCTCCAGTCTGAACTCAGATCATGTAAGACTTTAATCGTTAAACAAATGAACCCTTAATAGTGGCTGCACCATTAGGATGTCTTTATCTAACATCATGGTCGTAAACCCTGTTGTCGATATGGACTCTAAAATAGGATTGCGCTGTTATCCCTAGGGTAACTTAGTCCGTTGATCAAGTTATTGGGTCTATACGTGTAGGTTTACTTAGACTGGTGAGGTCTTGGTATGTGTCTTTCGGGGATTGTATTGTACTCCGAGGTCACCCCAGCCAAAATTTATAATACATAGACAGTAAATTAGTGCCTGTTGGTTTTTAAAGTATTAGTTTGTACTATTAAATTGAAGCTCCATAGGGTCTTCTCGTCTTATTTTAGTTATATCCGCCTCTTCACGGATAGGTCAGTTTCACTGATTAGAAGTAAGAGACAGTTAAACCCTCGTGTGGCCATTCATACAAGTCCCTATTTAGAGAACAAGTGATTATGCTACCTTTGCACGGTCAGGGTACCGCGGCCGTTAAACATATGTCACTGGGCAGGCAGTGCCTCTAATACTGATAATGCTAGAGGTGATGTTTTTGGTAAACAGGCGGGGGTAGAGTTTTCCTAGTTCCTTTTACTTCTTTTAATCTTTCCTGGATGCATACCTGTGTCAGGTTAACAGTTTGGGTGACGGTTGTATTGAGTTGTAGAATGTAATAATTAGGCTGTTAACTAACAGTAGTTGTTTCGGTCTGAGATAAGCTTATGCAGGGAGAATGGTTTCATGTTACTTATGCTAACATTGTCGCTTCTATTAAGTAATAGATTGGTCCAACGTGTTTTAGGAGTTGGGTGGGATGAATGGAATTCAGAGTAATGGAATATTGAACTTGAATGCTTTCTTAATTGATGGCTGCTTTTAGGCCAACTGTAGTAGTAATATGTCTTACTCTCTATAAAAGGTTATTTCCTAGGGTCTAAAGAGCTGTCCCTCTTTAGACTAACAATTAAATTTATGGGGAGATTAAGTAGTTCTGTAAGTAAATTTAAGGTTGAACTAAGATTCTGTCTGGGACAACCAGCTATCACCAAGCTCGATAGCTTTGTCGCCACTACCCATAGATTTTCCCACTATTTTGCCACATAGACGGGTGTGCTCTTTTAGCTATCCTTGGGTAGCTCACTTGGTTTTGGAGGACATTGTTAAAGTTCTCTGCACAAAGCTATTTCTAGTTAGTTCATTATGCAGAAGGTAAAAGGGCTTGTCTTTGCTTTTTTATGCTTTATTGGATTTTTATCTTTCCCTTGCGGTACTGCATCTATTGTGCCTAAAGTATAATTTCTATCACCTATACTTTTGTAATAGGTAAATGATTTAATCATTATATTTTAAGTAGTATAATTGTGGGGGGGGGTTAGGGCTAGAGTTAGCTCACAGCGATCATCTGTTGGTGAGATCTTCTGGGTGTAAGCCGGATGCTTTAGTTTAAGCTACACTTTGATTCGTCCAAGTGCACTTTCCAGTATGCTTAGCATGTTACGACTTATCCCCTCTATATCAGTGTGTAGTGGTTTGTTGTTAATGTACTTCTGTGTGATGTTTGAGGAGGGTGACGGGTAGTGTGTGCGTGCTTAATGGCCTTGTTTCAATCAAGCTCTCTATTCTTGATTTACTGCTAAATCCACCTTGGACCTTTAGATTTCATAAAGGCTATGGTATAGTTTTCTAATTTAGAAAATGTAGCCCATTTCTTCCCACTTCATTGGCTGCACCTTGACGTAACGTTTTTATGATGATACTTCTGCTTACTTTACGATCTTTAAGGAGTTTGCTGAAGATGGTGGTATACAGGCTGAGGGCAAGAGGTGGTAAGGTTTAATGGGGTATATCGATTATAGAACAGGCTCCTCTAGACGGATGTAAAGCACCGCCAGGTCCTTTGAGTTTCAAGCTATTGCTTGTAGTTTCCGGCGAATAATTTTGTTGGTTAAATTATTGAGGTTTAGTGCTAAGCATAGTGGGGTATCTAATCCCAGTTTGTGCCTTAGCTATAGTGTATTCAGGGTATTAAGGCCACTTTCGTAGGGTGTTTTACCATAACCAGGGTCTTCTATGACTTAGTTATAGGTTAGCTTTATTGAAAGTATAATCTTAAACACTCTTTACACCACACTCTATTAACTTGAGTCAATCGTATGGCTGCAGTGGCTGGCACGAAATTGACCGACTTTGGTAGTCAGTATAACTTAAACTTTCATTTATTGCTAAAGGGTTGTCACTGCTGTTTCCCATGGGGGCGTGGCTAAGCAAAGTGTTTTGAGCTGCGTATATGCGTGCTTGATACTCGCTCCTCGTGTTATGGTGGTCTAGAGGGCATTTTCACAGGATTGTGGATGCTTGCATGTGTAATTTTACTGAGAGCTAATAGAAAGGCTAGGACCAAACCTATGTGTTTATGGGGTGATAATTACCCGTCTAGACATTTTCAGTGTCTTGCTTTGAGTATTAAGCTACATTAACTTGATATATGCTTAAATAGATATGCGTGGGTGGTGGTTCATGTATATTGAGATTTAATTTACCACTACATTAGTATATTTTCTGAAGGATGTGGTTTGAAGTATGTGGGGAGTAACCACAGGCAGTATTATTTATTGGTTTGTGTGGTGGTTGTGGAGCACATGTGTTTTTTAGATAATGGGACTTATATTAGTAAATAATATTAGTAGGGGGTTGTCTCTTTGTCGTATCTGCCTCAGAAAATATGGCTTGGTGTCTAGGTTTGAGGGTATTATTTTTGGTGGTTGGGTTGGTGATTTTGGATTTGGTTGGGTATAAATATCGATACAATTATTTATTATGTCCTGTAACCATTGACTGAACAACACCTTAGTGGTCGGGACGGGGGCCAAGACATTCAATCAAAGGTGCGATGACAGCATAAAGTCTGGCAAAACACATTCAGGTACCACAGGATGGTAATTGGAATGCTTTGAGCCTCCTGGCAATGCTGAGGATTACATTCCTTTCCCCAAGGAGGCCCCCCATGTGCTCCCGTGACTAGGTTAAGAGGGTGATAGCGCCACACCATCATGATGTCTTATTTAAGAGGAACGTATGAACAATCTTAAAGGTATGGCCCTGAGGTAGGAACCAAATGCCAGATATAGTTTCACTATAACCAAGCTCTGTCTATATGGGCCTGCAGCGAGAAGAGCGGCAAATGTGGGTGGGATGCTGGTTTCACAGAGGATGGTAGATTAAGAGACTAAACAGTAACTGGAGGATATCCATGTTGAGGAGGACTGATGAAGTGTAATGTGCTATGTCCGATCAATGGCATAATGTATGAATGTACTATTATGGGTTTACGTGTCGGGTGATATTCATGTTTTGGTGACATTTGCATGTACACTTAGGTTTAATGTATTATAGTCCAGTGTGGAATTATAGTTCTTATAAGCATGTTTGTGATACTTTAATGCACATTTTGACTTGATGTGCTATGTATAATTAAGCATTTGTAGTACCACGTATTATTCATGGGGTCAAGCAGTAATGCACTAATTACATAGCAGAGACAAAATATTTTATTATATGTACTTGTGAAGTACTTCATGGTAAAGCCTTCAATGATATATAAATTAGTCAGTTATTCAGGGAATAGTTTAAGATTAGAATTTCAGCTTTGGGTGTTGACGGTAGAATGAGGAATTCTTTCCCTGAGACTGTCCTGGGGAGTGGGTATTCTCCATTTCTGGTTTACAAGACTAGGGTATTCAATTATACTACAAGGACGTTTATCATTTAAGTAGCTTATTTTCAATTAAGGCAGAAAGGGGGATAAGTGTAATGATAATGAGGAAGTACATAACTGATGTGGTTTGGCCAATAGTTATGAAAGGGTATTCGACTGGTTGGCCTCCGATTCATGTGAGTGTAAATAGGTCGGCTGCTAGGGTTCAGAAGAGTGTTTGGGTAATGGGTCGGAATCCTATGCTTTGTTGTTTGGATAGATGTAAAATAGGAATTATTATTAGGATTAGGATGGAGAGTATAAGGGCCAGGACGCCTCCCAGTTTGTTGGGGATAGATCGTAGAATTGCATATGCAAATAGAAAGTACCACTCTGGTTTGATATGGGGTGGGTTGTTGAGAGCGTTAGCTAATGTGTAATTGTCTGGGTCGGTTAGGAGGTCAGGTGAAAATAAGGTCAGGCTTATTAGGCATAGGAGGAGAAGAATTAAGCCCAGGATGTCTTTAGTTGTGTAGTAGGGGTAAAACGTAATTTTATCGGGGTCTGATGTTACTCCTGATGGGTTACTCGATCGTGTTTCATGCAGAAACAAGAGATGAATAGTTGCTAGGGCTGCAATAATAAAAGGTAAGATAAAGCTACCCTGACGTGATTCTTTACTTTCCTCTTTATCTACTGAGAAGCCACCTCAGATTCATTGTAGGAGATTGGATCCGATGTAGGGAATTGCTGATAAAAGGTTTGTAATTACTGTAGCCCCTCAAAATGATATTTGGCCTCATGGGAGGATGTAGCCTATAAATGCTGTGGCCATGGTTGTAAGTAGAAGGATGATACCGATATTTCAAGTCTTCAGAAAAAGAAAGGATCCGTAATATAGACCTTGGCCAATATGAAGGAAGAGACAGATAAAGAATATGGAAGCGCCATTGGCATGTAAGTAGCGGATTATTCAGCCGTAGTTGACGTCTCGGGTAATATGAGAGACTGAGGAGAAAGTGGCTGAAGTATCTGGTGTATAGTGTATAGCTAAAAATAGACCTGTGGTGATTTGGATGATTAGGCAGATGCCAAGAAATGAGCCGAAATTCCATCAAGCGGAAATACTGGATGGCGTAGGAAGATCAGTAAATGAGTTGTTGATAATTTTTGCTAGTGGGTGTGTTTTACGAGGGGTAGTCATTAGAATTCTTATAGTTGAAATACAACAATGGTTTTCCATATCACTAGTTATGGTTATAATCCATGTGGGAATAATGACATATGCTTTATTTTCATTATTATTTTAGTGATGGGGTTTGTGGGGTTCTCTTCTAAACCTTCACCTATTTATGGTGGGTTAGTGTGGATTTTTAGTGGTGCTGTAGGTTTTGTGATTACGTTATATTTTGGTGGGTCTTATATAGGGCTTATAGTTTTTAAAATTTATTTAGGTGGTATGAGTTGTTTTTGGTTATACTGCAGCAATAGCAATTGAACACCCTGAGACGTGGGTGTCAAGTGTTGATATTTTAGGGATTTTTATGTTAGGTTTAATGATGGAAATAACTATAGTGGCTTTACTAGGTGGTGACCCTAATAAAACGGTAGAGGTTACTGTTAACTGTAAGACTGTAGTGAGTTGAATAATTTACAAGGGTGAGGGGCTGGGGTTGATTTGTGAAGATCCTACGGGTGCTGCTGCTTTGTATAATTATGGTGTTTGAGTTGTTGTACTCACTTGTTGGCCATTGTTTATAGGCATGCATATTGTGATCGAGCTTACTGGGGTGGGGGTTAGATGGTTAATAGTAGTGCTAGAGCAGGTGGGATAAAGAATGATAAAAAGTAGAGTTTGATTAGGCCTTTTTGGGTTGATGTGGTTGTGAAAATTGAGACTTGAGTTTGTGTTATTTGTGGCATGGATTTTTCTAGTCAAAATAGGTCTAGTAAGGTTGAAGTGAAGTTTTGGCTTGCAGTTAAGCTTGAACGGGTGTTTGAGCGGTGAGTAGTGATTGAGTAAAAACCTAGTATGTTAGAGAAGTAGAAAGATTTTACTGGGGTGAATTTTATGTGGTTAAGTTCTATTGCT
Organism: Alouatta palliata; assembly: GCA_004027835.1. NCBI lineage: Eukaryota > Metazoa > Chordata > Mammalia > Primates > Atelidae > Alouatta > Alouatta palliata. The sequence goes on along the minus strand of PVKV010027745.1, from coordinate 13,269 downwards.
ATGAGAAGCCCTAAGATAGTTACGCCTGGAGCTGCTAATTTAAGGTAGTATGGTATAGTAACTTCAGGGTGTGAAGTAGGAGGAACGCAGTTAGAAATAAGAAACCCAGCGAAAATGCTACCTACTGCTAGGCGATTAATAGGGTTTATTAGTGAGGGATTATTTTCATTAATTAAGAGATGTAAATAGGGGATACCCTGTTAGAGCAAAGAAAATAATGCGAATGCTGTATATGGCTGTGAAGGAGGTGGCTAATAGGGTGATTGTAAGGGTTCAGGCGTTGGTATACGACGTGTTGGTGGTTTCAATGATGAGGCCTTTTGAGCAGAAGCCTGTAAGGAAAGGTGTGCCTATGAGTGCAAAGCTGCAAATGATGAGGGAAGAAGCAGTAAATGGGCAAGATTTTAAATAGGCCTCCTATTTTTCGAATGTCTTGCTCGTTATTGAGGCTGTGGATAATAGATCCTGCAAATAAAAATAACATAGCTTTAAAGAAGGCGTGGGTGCAGATGTGAAGAAAGGCTAAATGTGGTTGGTTAATGCCGACTGTTACTATCATGAGGCCAAGTTGGCTTCAGGTTGAAAAGACTACGATTTTTTAAATATTATTTTGTGTTAAAGCACAGATTGCTGTAAATAGGGTGGTGATAGCCCCTAGTGATAGTATGAGTGTTTGAATGAATAAGTTGTTTTCAATTAGGGGGTGAAAGCAGATGATTAAGAAGATTCCGGCAACAACTATTGTGCTAGAGTGGAGTAGTGCTGAAACTGGTGTGGGTCCTTCTATAGCGAGGGTAATCATGGGTAGAGGCCAAATTGGGCTGATTTTCCTGTTGCTGCTAGGAGAAGGCTTACTAGGGGGAAGGAGTCTGGGTTGGGGTTATATAGGATTGCTTGTAGGGCTGCTGTATTGGCATCTGTTTGGCCATGTCATCAGCTAATTAGTAGAAAAGATATGATGCCTATTCCTTCTCATCCAATGAAGAGTTGAAATAAATTGTTGGCGGTAATTAGAATTAGTATTGTGACAAGGAAAATGAGTAAATACTTGAGAAATTGGTTAATGTTTGGGTCTGAGCTTATATACCATGTTGAGAATTCTACAATTGACCAGGTAACAAATAGTGCTACGGGGGTGAATATTATGGAGAAGTCGTCTAGCTTAAAGTTTAGTGATAGTTTGATGGTTTGAATTGTTATTCAGTGTCAGTTTGAAATTATTGGTTCTTGGCCTGTGAAAATAAATATTGTTATGGTTACAATGCTAATAATGGTAAAAGCATAAATAATAGCTAGTTTTACATAATGTGGGTATAAAAGATTTTTGTGGGGGTTAATTAGGGTAATTATTATAGGTGCTAATAAGGGGATTAGCATTATTAATGTTACGGAAGAGTGCATTTTTACTTTTATTTGGAATTGCACAAATATTTTTGGTTCCTAAGACCAATGGATAACTACTATCCTTTAAAAGCTGAGAAAGCCAAGTTAGTTAGTAAGCTTGGGGGCATGAGTTAGCAGTTCTTGCATACTTTCTCAGTAGATAAGAAGTTGTGGACTTCTATTATTAGATTCACAATCTAATGTTTTGATTAAACTATAGCTACAGGGTATTAGTCCTATAATTACTTTAGGATTAAGGGTGAGGAGGAGGATTGGTGCCATGTGGTTGGTGACTTTCAGATGGGGTCTCTTGAGTGGACGTCCTGTTTGTTAATGATGAAGTTAGTTATTTCTTTGTTTCTTAGTTTTCCTTCTAAGAGTCAGGCCCGACTGCTGGAGGTCCACCCCAGACCTGCTTGCCTGGGGGTCATCTGCAGTGGCTGCAGAACAGTAAGGGTTGCTGCCAGTTTCTTCTTCTGCTATCTTTGTCCCAGAAGGATACCTGCCAGATGTCAGTCTGAGCTCTCCTTTATGAGGTGACTCTTTGGATATATGGGGGTTGGGGAGCTCAAGTGCTGAGCTGTGAGCTCTGTTATTCCATTCAGAGCTGCTTGGCAGGTATGTTTAAGTCTGCTGCAGCAGAACTCATAACCACCTTTTTTTCCACAGGTGCTCTGACCCAGGAAGGTAGGGCTTTATTTATAAGTTTCTGTTGTGCTGCTGCCTTTTTTCAGGGATGCCCTGCCCAGCAAAGAGTCAGCTTAGTCACAGTCTGCCAGCAGAGGCATTGCTGAGCTGCTGTGGGCTTTGCCCAGCTGCTGTGTGAACTTCCCTGCAGTCCTGTTTATGGGTGTATAGTTAGAACTGCCTCAGCAATGGCGGCCCACCTCTATAATGGCAGACACCCCTCCCCCACAGAGCTGGACTATCCTGGGTTCAACTGTGCTTTCTGTGAAACTCTCAATCCAGAGCGTTTCAGATTGCTGGTCTTTGTGGGGGTAGGACCAGCCGAGCCTGATCACCTGGCTCCCTGCCTCAGTGCCCTTTTTTTTCAATTGAACCAACGACTCTGTCTCCCAGCCATTCCAGTCAACAGTTGAAATGGTGCCCAGATTTGTGTGAGTTCTTATGCAGAGACTCGTGGCTTTGTCGCCCAGGAATCTCCTGGCCTGGCTCCCTATTTCACTCCCCTTTTTATCAGTTGAATGGGCAACTCTGTCTACCAGGCACTCTAGTCACCAGCTGAAACAGGACCTTGAGCCGTTTGAGTTTTTGTGCAGAGACCTGTGGCACTCCTCCTCTCAAGAATTTCCTGGTCTGTGGGCAATAAAAATCTGTGTGGAAATGCGGCAACCACTCACCTTCCGTGATCTCTCTGGGAGCTGCAATCCAGAGCTGCTCCTACTCGGGCATCTTCTGGAAGTCTTGATACAGAATTAGAAATTATTCCCAGATTTCACCTAAGGAAAAAAAAATAGTATATATTAGTTACATTCATATTAAGTGAAAGAAGCTAGACTCAGGCAAAAAGAAAGAATAGTATCACTTTTTTCCTGTTTTGTAATTGTCACCTGAGTAAAGGAGAAAAATTTCAAGGTTGCAAAAGATGAAGCTCAAAAGAGAAATAGTGACACCATCTGACTATCTTAAGTGAGGACAATTCCTGTTGGCCAGGTGAAATATGCTCCACTGCCTGCTGATAAAACTTACTTGAAATTGTTAAAAGATCAAGGATAATGGACTTGATGACCAAATGTGGGAAAATTCAGCCCTGGTTTTGAAAAAAGAGTAAGGAGATGGATGTTCCAACCATAAAACATAGGGCCTGTTATCAATTCTTGAAAAATATCATGGACAAATTGCTAACCTGATTGTGAGAAACAAAAGTGATGATCACCACGAGCTAGGATACAGTCAGTCACTAAAAATTATGTTATGTCAAATTGAACTTATACTTTCTTGACCATTTTAAAATACTATTGATGAGATGAATGAAGTAGCAGAATATTGGAGAATATATCCCATTATTGATGACAGAGAGAGAACAAATAAATAAATAGAATGTTAATAAAGCTAGGTTCATCCAGAACAAATTTCTTAAGGCATGTTATAAGGACCAATGTTTCTGTGAGTGGATTGTGTGGGAATATTAAACACAGAGATGAGGTATGCAACAGGAATGTGGATAAGCACATAACATGCTGAGTAGCAGACTTGAAATTTTAAGTTTTCAGGAATGTAGAATAATGACACAAATAGAACATATGTCAAGTTTAGCATTTAGGTATGTGTAAAAAAAAATTGGGTTTTGAGTTGACAGTAATTTCAAGTCCAGTCAGTAGTCTGACATAGTTATGTCAACAATAAAGGAGACTTTCAGTTGTAGAAGAATTTAGGAAGATGATGATCCAACTTGACCCTGAAGAGTACAGTTTGTAAGGACACTTAAATGTCATCTTGCTCAAATTTTTTTATGGTTTGTAGAACCAACCAAACTTCTAATAAGTAGTGTTCCAGTCTCCTGAATATCATAAAAACAGGTCATTCCATTTTATTTATTTAAAAAATGTGAAAAATATCTTACTTTGAAATACCTTATTTTAGGTCCAAATTGATTTCCCTACAACTTATACCAAATTGATATGATTCTGCATCCTTGAACCACATGAAACAGTCCTAACCAATCTTCCATTTGACAATCCTTTAGTTATCTGACAATCAATCACCTCATTATCGTAATTAGATGATATTTCCCTGCAAAATATACACTATCATGTCAACATCTTCTCTTTTATTAGTATTATTACTGCTTATTCCTGCAACACAGTTACTGTTTCTAGTTGGTGTGCTAGTAATTAGTGATAGAAAAATGGGACTTTTTCTCCACTTTCAAAGAGTCACTTTTTCTAAAGGTGTCAACAAATATTATTTACTCATATTGAGCTTTTTGTCAACTAAAATCTCTAAGGCTCCTTTTGCTTTTTAAGTAATAGCAGTTGCTAAGGGATGTATCACCTACTTTACTCATGCAAACGGTTCTATTCAAAGCACAATTTTAAAAGTAGCAAAGAGCTGAATCAAAAGAAAGAAATGGAAACCTTCAAAAGAAACAAGGACACTCAAAGCCTGAGGATAACATGAGCTGATGCCATGACGAGAGATAACTGACAGGAGATACATGGTTTATAGGGTATTTGTGTGGAGTCAGCCTTTATAGGCCAATATAAATCAGAAAGCAGGAAGAGTCACTACTGAATAAAGCTGGAACTTTAAGAAGTCTGCTTCCTGGAAAAAGAGAGTCTGGAAAAAGAGAGTCATGAAACTTTGCTAATTGGTGCAAAAAGCAACACAGGTTTGCACCTAGCCAGGCCTCAGTGAGAAAAAAAGGTCTTCTGTGAAATTGAACTCAAGACTGCACTGACTTAGTAATTTATAATTTTCAAATGGAGACAATGTATCGATAAAAAGATTATAAATAATTCTAACCGATTATGATAATATAAAAGAAGAAAAGATGTTTATTTTAATAAAAACTAACAACTAGAATTTCTTGAAATATAAACTGTAGTCAATACAATTTTAAAAATATGCAGATTCAACTACAGATTAGACATAGTTGAAAGTAAAATTAATAAACCAGAAGTTGTATCTGAGAAAATCATATGGAAGGTAGCAAATCAAAATAAACATATTAGTCAATGAGTAATATTTCCATATCTTTTTTACACATTCTATAAAAGATATGATGTATCATGGTTAATTTATGGTGTCAGTTTGGGTAGGCTACAATGTTTAGTTGCTTGGTTAAACAACAGTCCAGATATTGCTGTGAAGGTATTTTTTTTAGATGTGATTAACATTTAAATCTGTACACTTTGAATAAAATAGATCAGCCTCCTCAGTATGACTGGACCTCATTCAGTCAGCTGAGGCCTTAAGAGAAAATACTGAGGCCTTCCAAAGAAGAAGGAATTCTGCTTCCAGATTATCTTTGGACTCACAAGTACAATATCAATGCCTGCTAGAATTTTTAGACAGGCATTGGCTTCATCTGCAAATTACAGACTTGCCAGACAGCACAATGGTGTGGGTCAGTATTTAAAATCACTCCCTCTCTCTCTTCATATATAAATATATATGCTATCGGTTCTTGTTCTCTGCAAAACCATGACTAATACAAAATAAGAATTCCAAAAATGGTCTAATAGAATTTTCAAAAAAAGAAAAATGGATAAAATGGGGAAGAAAAAATATTCAAAATGATAAAGAACAAGAAAATCTTAAGATTCAAATAGAAAAAGTCAATTTGCAGAATAAACAAAAGCAAATTTGCACAAAGCCACCTTGTAGTGAAACCAAAAATCACCAAAGAAAAAGAGATATTAAAATCAGTCAAACAAAATTAAGACAGAATACCCAAAAAGAAACATCAATTCAGTTCATATGTCATGAGCCACAATATAGACCAGTAGACAGTGAAGTACTGCCTTCAATGTCATGAAAGAAAACAATTTTTCTATAGTTTTATACCCAACTATATTATTTTATATAATTAGTTCAATTGAGCCTATGTATTTGTGTGTGAATAGATACAGAAAAACTTTTAAACTATAATCATACCTAGAACATAGAAAGTGTGAAACAAACAAAAGCACCAGGGAAATTTGAATTAAAAAGATACAATAAATAACAAAATAAGTCTCATCAACAGAATATAATAAATCTGAAGTGAAATGTAACCAAATGAAAACTTTAAATTACATCCAAATAAATTTGTCCAGGTTAATAAAAAAATACTGACAAATATAAACATAGTGGAAAATTTAATGTACCTTCACTTAAAACTTGTAGATGCAAAATACAAAAAAAAAAGTGATAAAAAGTATTTTATTTTGTTTTGTATTGAGATAGGGTCTTACTCTGTCACCGAGGCTGGAGTATAGTGGCACATTCATGGCTCTCTGCAACCCCAGCCTCCTGGACTCATATGATTGTACCACCTATGTCCTGCTAATTTTTAATTTTTGTAGAGATGAAGTCTCACTATATTGACCAGTCTAGTCTCAAGTGATCCTCTCACATTGCTCTTCCAAAGTGCTAGAATCCCAGATGTGAGCCATTGCACCCAGCCTGATATACATACATTATTTGAACAACAGAGTTAATGAGCTTAAGTGGATGGTCACTTAAAATGTGACATAGGGGACAAAAACAGATTATAGGTGGAACAAGATGTCTTTTAGAGTTTAAATTTATGAACATAAAAACTATACTTTCTGGATTTGCCTAGGTAGATCATACCTGGGAAACACTTTCAGTCATCCCATGCAAATTTATGATTTGCCTAGGCAAATGCGAAATAAATCTCTAGCCATATTTTGCAATGAACAACTTTTCAATGTCCGGAATGAATGCACTGAACTCCTACAGGAGGTGGGTGTGAGGTGTCCATAAAAATTAACTACTTTAGTCATTAGTGTCCATGCTCTAAGTGTTTATTTAGTCATTGCCAATTCACCTACAACTATACTATACTCATGAGCATGATTTGCCTCACTGAGGAAATCCAGATTGTAGTTTTTGGATATTATAGTGCACTGCCCAGATCCCCTTTTCAGGTCAGGGAACTCACTCTCCAGCTGCTGCCAATGTTGATACATTACCCTCAACCAATTTCCTGTCTGGACATTGCTTTAAACCAAAGACAGCCATTTGCCTAAATCGTATTCCCTCCTTGAGGACAGTCCACAACCAATGATCCTGTCATGAAGTATATAAAAACTCCCTGGCCCACAGGGTGTGTAACTCTGAAAGGCCATTTTAGCTCCAGAGCTTTCACAAGCAAAATTGGTCTCTGAGACTGATTTTTGAGGAATCTGACTTTAAAAATAGGGTGATTTCTTCTATCTTCAGTGCTCTTTCTTGTGGCATGTGCACTATGCTAACCCACACAATCACATGATGACTCCCAGGTGCCATGATTGCATTACTACAGTCATTCACCAGTGTTAAAGAGGACCTGAGACCTGGGACTTAAGAATTTTCCTGCCACAGTCTGTAATTTAACTTAGGATTTGGGGAAGGATGTAGTAACAAAAATCGTAGAGTATAATGGAAATGGAGGATAGGGAGAAGAAAGGTGAAATAAAAGGCTGAGAAGGTGCTACTTTTTCTAGCTATAATTACATTTTCACCTTTCTTTACTAATGTACATCTTTTTGAAGCATTCCTCCTTCCATTTCTTCTCACCTTTCTCCTCACCCCCTTCTTTGCATGTCTCTTCCAACTGTCCAAAAATAGAGGTAGTAGACCACAGATGTATGAGGTGCAATGCAGGGAACACTATTTATAATCAGCAGGTCTGGATATGTATCTTCACTCTGTCACTTACTATAAATACATTTTTATATTATATATATATATATATATATATATATATATATATGTATATATAGTTTCAAGTAAACTATAAATAAAATTTTAGTTCCTTTGGCAGTCAATGCAGATGAGACATTTTTAGTAGAATAAATAGGACTTAAGTCCTCAATTCTAACACAGTGGACAATGGCATTTTCTTTGTAGATACAGGGATGCCTTAGTGCTTAAGCTAGCACTAGTGGGCATTATTTTCATAACTCTTCCATTTAGGCCAGTCTAAATTCCTTTTAGTAAAACCTTAAGCCTATGGAGAAAATCACTGATCATTTAACCTTCCCCCTCTTCTTTTTTTCCTATTCTCCTTTTCCAGAAACCTGAATTCTTTTGGGTAGGTTTACACATTTTTCCGTCTATACTTTTACTTTTATCAGCATTTGGGGCCAGGTGCGGTGACTTATGCCTATAATCCCAGAACTTTGGGAGGCCAAGGCAGGTGGATCACAAGGTCAGGAGTTGGAGAACAGCCTGGCCAGCATGGTGAAACCCCATCTCTACTAAAACTACAAAAAAATTTTATTGTATGGTGGCACACATCTGAAGTCCTAGCTACTTGGGAGGTTGAGGCAGGAGAATTGCTTAAATCCAAGAGGCGGAGGTTGCCATGAGCCAAGATCATGCCATTGCACTCCAGCCTGGGTGACGGAGCAAGACTCCATCTCAAAATATATATGACCATTTCAGAAAATGAATTTCAGATACTCATTTTATCTCTATTAGTTAATATACACCCTTGAGAAGATACATGTTCTGGATAAAGCTTCAAGAATGTTTACTTTGCTGTGAATTGATGACTACCTATTGCCTTAAAATATCAATGTTGTTTCATTTTGCTGCCATCATATAACAAATATGAATAATATTTTCTACCTTTTTAATTCAGTTTAGCTGATCTAGAGCTTCAGCAGGATTACTGAATGTTAGTTTTTCAAATGGCTTAAGCACTTCATGTTTCTAAGATGATCCAATCATTCTGGCCAATTCAGAACAAGATTAATCTTCCACGACTGTCACTTGGGTATGTGATCTCATCTCGTTTAAATAATTATAATAATGAAAATAAATTCAATTAATGGTTTGACTTTCTGTATAAAAAGCAATCATGTGATTGTCCTTTCATGTGTCTCTTAAAATATGGCCCCATAAACAAAAACCAGTCTAGTGTCTCTACAATCGAACATTAATTTTAGAAACACTGTCACCTGGTGGTACATTAAAGTTATTGCACTTGGCTTTTCTTCAAGTTTTTTGATGTCCCTGTCTCGAGAAGAATTAAATCAACATCTAAGAAATTATACACCACAATCTTAATTTACTAATTGTATTTCAGAGTCAGAACTACACACACCCTTTCTAGTGTGCCATAAGAGTTTAAGACTATAGGACCTAAGACTGTTTCTCATTTTGAGAAGTCTAACCTAGTGTTCAGGGACCATTTGTGTCTCCCCTTCTGTCTCTTATCAAATGCATTTGTAACTTGCAGAAATTTGAAGGAAGCTTGGTAACATTTTGGACTGATAAAGCCATCTCTGCTTATTGTGCCCCTTTGCTAGTTTGTGAAAAGTAGGCCATAAATTCTACAAGAACCACAGACAAGATACTGTAACCCCATAGAAAACTCTGTCTACAGAGACATGCTCCCTTCTCTATACTGAAATGAGTCATAGAGTGCCTGGCTAGCAAGAGAACAGAAAGCAGTTTGTTGTCTCTTGCTGAATCTTTCTCATTCCCCGAAACCAGGCACCATGAGAAGCATTAAAGGTCTAAAAGTAAGTCCCATGTGTGCTGAAATATATTGGTCTGGAAATGCCTTTAAGGAGGAAAATAAAGGCCCATAGGTTGACAGTGAATGACTTCGGCAATACAACTGTGTAGTGAATCTGTCAGCATCTATTTGGCAATTAACTAGCTCATTTGATCCATGAAGACGGCCAATCCAAACATTTCAAACCACTGTATCTGCTTTGGGGATGAAGAGATACAGTTAAAATTTTGAAGACAGAAGTTAGTCTTTACCTTATGCTGTGAGATTCATTTATGGCAATAAAAACAGTCATTTGCCAGCTTTATTGATGTCATAATGAAGAACGCAAGGTTGGCCTCAGATACCTTGGTCTACTAATTGATGGCAATTCATGCTTAATGTGAGAACGGAATATCTTGTGCTCTTAAAAGCTTCCTATCAAAGTAAGTTTAGAGAGTCATCCTTTCAAAATTGGGCTCATGCGTGCCATGGTGCATAGTAGTTGCCCTTTTGTAAGAATCTACTTGGTAAAAGCCAGGATATTACAACTTTCTTTGAATCTTCAGGCCTAAAAATTAAAATGTACTGCTACTTTTTACAGTAGAATTATGAGCAGATTCCTAATAAGGCAATTTTTCAGCCCTTTAAAGACTTTCCTAATAATGTATATTATACATACATTATACATATTATATACCCACATAATGTACACATATATTATAGATGTGTATAATGCTCAATGTATAATTTTAGTAGACAGTGCAAACTTATGGATCACTATTATCATCACCATAGTCTCTGATGGATTCTTATTGAAAGTGACTCAACAACAACCATAAACAAATTGCTTTGGCTACCACCTGCCTATGAATGCAATAATCTTAAACCAAGCCAAAATAAAAAAATAAAGTCAATTTGCATAATGTAAGACTTCTGCAACTACAGCCATGACTCTCTAGAACATATCTTTGGCAATGCATGAAATTAAATTAAACAGAAAACAAGAACGTATTGATTTTCTGTAAATTAAATACATTCTTCTGAAAGTGTTTTATCTTCACTTTGTGACTGATCCCTATGCATTGCTGCATCTACTGACACCTCCAGACTGGAACCCACAGCCCGATCCTGAATGTTACTCCCAGAATCCAAGCAAGAGCTGTACTGCCATGGAATCTCTCTGAACACAATCCCTAAAGGAGACACTCTCCTCACTGCTGAAAAGATGTATCTTTTTAAATGGAGACCAATTGCATCAATTTTTAGAAAATTGCTTAACTTTTATAAAAATTGTATTTCTACTATTTCCCTAATATTTAAAATAGAAAATTGATGCCAAATCTTATAACTGAAAGAAGATATCCATAGTTGACTGAGAAACACTTGAGGATCGAATTATGAATTATATTTTGTGTCTTTAATTTTAACACCACTTGTATAGAATAGCAACTCGATGAATGTTTGTTGAACGACTAAAAGCCGTGTAATTTTTAGCTTGTGTAGTATTTTGCATGTAATTTGCAAGCCCTGTTGGAATAATTTGATTCTTTACAACTTTGATATACAAAATGTGGTCCTTGCTCATTACTTGAGAACTTGTTAGAAATATGGAATCTCAAGACCTACCACTGACCTACTCTACTACAATCTGCTTTTAAACAAGATTCATGGGTGATCTGTATGTGGACAAGACTGCTTCTCTGTAACACCTACTCCTTTATTAGGCTGATCAGGCTTTATTTTCCTTAGCTCCTGCCTTTTGAACATATTTCTTAGTTTTGTCTTGATTCCCATGGGATTCTTACCTGAAAAGGGCAGAGAGGACCTGTTTATATTAATTGCCAATAGGCAAAAACAAAAACATACCCTCCCCTTTTGTGGGTGTTCATCATCCTTTGATAAAGACAGCATTATCTAGGTTAATATCAGCCTTCTCTTCTCTAACACAAAGCACAATGGTCTCATCTCTAGAATATGGAGTATTTCATTTTATAAGTATTCAAGGTGTTTCTGTCCTGATTCAAACTCTACTAAAGATCAATCAGTGATTTCAGAATAAACTGATTCACTGGGGCAGCCATAAAAACAAATCAGTTTAAACCTTGTGATTACCCAGCACTTGGGGAGGCTGAGGCGGGCGGATCATGAGATCAAGAGATTGAGACCATCCTGGCCAACATGGTAAAACCTCGTCTCTACTAAAAATACAAAAATTAGCTGGACGTGGTGGCGCACACCTGTAGTCCCAGCTACCCAGGAGATGGAGGTTGCAGTGAGCCGAGATCACGCCACTGCACTCCAGCCTGGCACCTGGTAACAGAGCGAGACTCTGTCTGAAAAACAAACAAACAAACAAAAAACCTTGTGATTATTTTTCAGCATTAAAATTTATGTTTCACTATTTCTAAAAGGCTATATATATGTAAATCCATTAGGATGATAAAGCAAAAGATAGTGTAAATAGTTTCTTAATTTCCATGTAATGAACCAAAATTTATAATTTTCGTTAGTCTTAGCATCCATGTCACTAGCAAATGAAATGTTTATTACTTGTTTAAAAAACAAAAGAAACCTCAATATAGTTTAGTAAATTACATTGGAAGTCTGGAAATAGGTGTGGTGAGTTGAATGATGCCTAACTTACCCCCTTGCAAAGATGTCCACCTGGATCCTCAAAATATAACCAAATTTGGCACAAGAGACTTTTCTGATGTAACTAACAGAGGCATCTCAAAATGAGATTATCCTGAGGGTGGACGTAATCTAGACCTAATATAGACAGATGTCTATATAAGAGACAGGGGAATAAAAAGAAAGGAGGAGAAGAGAGAGAGACACTGGGAAGAAGGCCACCTGAAGAATGCAGCAGAGACTGGAGTGTTATATCTATACACCAGGAACACCAAGGATTGCCAGCTGCGATCAGAAGCCATAAGAGGCAAAGAAGGATTCTTCCCTAAACCTTTAGAACCTTGCCAAAAGCTTGATTTTGGATTTCTGCTCCTATAATTTTTTTTTTTTAATAAATTTCTGTTGTTTTAAGCCACTAAGTTTATGGCAATTTCTTATGGCAGTCCCTAGGAAACTAATGTAATGAGCTAAATAAATAAATTTATTGTTGGTGGTATAGTGACTGAATCAGTGACTCTGACATTATAATATTCTTACTTGGCACCATAGCAGCCTTACATTACTTCATATATTATCTTCTGATCCTCCTTCTGCAAATGCAGAGACACATACATAGGAACAGAAAGCAAGACACGTGGACACACATGAATGAAGACTAAGAAAATAATAAAAGGTAGACAAGTGGATAAGAAGAGATGATTTCATCAGGAATAAAAAAAATTGGCAGAAAGAGAAAAAGTAAAAAAAAAATTTTTTTTTGAGACGGAGTCTTGCTCTGTTACTCAGGCTAGACTGCAGTGGTACAATCTCGGCTCGCTGCAACCTCCACCACCCAGGTTCAAGCCATTCTCCTGCCTCAGCCTCCCAGGTAGCTGGGATTACAGGCACCTACCACTTTGCCCAGCTAATTTTTGTATTTTTAGTAGAGATGGGGTTTCACCATCTTGGCCAGGCTGGTCTCAAACTCCTGACCTCATAATCCACCCTCCTTGGCCTCCCCAAGTGCTGGGATTATAGGCATGAGACACTGCACCTGGCCAAGATTTTTGAAGTAGCTTTTGAAACTGTGAGGGCAG
>PVKV010027744.1:0-26000 GCA_004027835.1 Alouatta palliata | reverse complement strand
GCCCCCCACCCCTTGCTGTCCCTCCCCTAGACCCCCATCCCCCAACAGGCCCCAGTGTGTGATGTTCCCCTCCCTGTGTCCATGTGCTCTCATTGTTCAACACCACTTATGAGTGAGAACATGCACGTTTCGGTTTTCTGTTCTTGTGTGTGTTTCAACAACTCTTCATGCTAAAAACTCTCAGTAAACTAGGTATCAGTGGAACATATCTCAAAATAATAAGAGCTATTTATGACAGACACACAGCCAATATCATACTGAATGTTCAAACGCTGGAAGCATTCCCTTTGAAAACTGGCACAAGACAAAGATGCCTTCTCTCACCACACCTATTCAACATAGTATTGGGAGTTCTGGCCAGGGACATCAGGCAAGAAAAAGAACTAAAGGGTATTCAGTTAGGAAAAGAGGAAGTCAAATTGTCTCTATTTGCAGACGACATGATTGTATATCTAGAAGACCCCATCGTCTCAGCCCAAAATCTCAAGCTGATAAGCAACTTCAGCAAAGTCTCAGGATACACAATCAATTTGCAAAAATCACAAGCGTTCCTATACACCAGTAATAGACAGAGAGCCAAATCATGAGTGAACTCCCATTAACAAATGCTACAAAGAGAATAAAATACCTAGGAATACAACTAACAAGAGATGTAAAGGACCTCTTCAAGGAGAACTACAAACCACTGTTCAAGGAAATAAGAGAGGACACTAACAGATGGAAAAACATCCATGCTCATGGTTAGAAAGAATCAATATCATGAAAATGACCATACCGCCCAAAGTAATTTATAGATTCAATGCTGTCCCCATCAAGCTACCATTGACTTTCTTCACTGAATTGGAAAAAAACACCTTAAACTTCATATGCAAGCAAAAAAGAGCCTGCATAGCCAAGACAATCCTAAGCAAAAAAACAAAGCTGGAGGCATCATGCTACCTAACTTCAAACTATACTACAAGGCTACAGTAATCAAAACAGCATGGTACTGATACCAAAACAGAGATATAGACCAATGGAACAGAACAGAGACCTCAGAAATAACGCCACACATCTTTAAAAGATGTGTCTTTAAAAGATGATTTATCAGTATGTTGCTGAGGAAATGAATGAATTGATGAGTGATAGAGATGCATTCTAATAAATGAATTGTAAATAAAGTGAGACCAGATCAATTCATTTATATTCACTTACATGGCTAGCCTTTAAGTTTCTGTTTGAGATGGGCGGTCAGGAGTTTAAAAAAATTAAAAACAAGAAGAAGCAATACCCCAATTAGGAAAATGTTCCATATTGCTTAGTTAAGTATATGAAATGGAAGTCAAAAGAGGCACCTTGGAATACTATAAAATGTAACTCATACTATAAGTTCACTTTGTTCATAAATCTCAGGTGTGCTATATTTTGGAGGAAAATCTAGGTTTGGTGGTCAGCACTGGGAATGATGACTGATTTCTGATGGTGGGTTATCTAGGTGGGTGAAGTAGAAAATCACAGATGCCACCTCATGGCTTTTTAGGAGACCCATTTTTATCATTTTTATTTAAAAAATAATAATTGCTTTAAAAGTTTTAGACCTTAAGATATCTTTCTGGTTAGGCACAAGTAACAACTGTAATCTAGTAAACTGAAATTACATAAAATACCTGAAGATTTCTTTTTTCTTCTTTCTTCCCTCCTTAATTCCCCAGAAGAACTGAATATTTTTAGATCGCTTACCTGAATGATGGTCTCTGATCTTGGTAAACTTGTTGACCATGCTTACTCTGTAGGTACAATTATTTGAGCAGAATCAATTCTAGTTTTTCAAATGGGCAATGTTTTACTTCCAAAAATTATAAACCATTTACCTATTGGGATTTGTGACAATTATCTAAGTTGGTTTACTTATTGAAAAAATTACAATCTTGTGTTTCTGAGACCAATATTTTTATTAATACCTGAGGAATAAAACAGATTCCCATTCAGCCCTTTCATAGTGGTGATTCTTATCCTTCCTAATCTTTGGGAAGTATGTAAGGAATCACCCAAGACTATTCCTTTTATTGCTGTTTTGAAATGTTTGGCTCTCCTAGAAATTAACTATGCACAAGGTGTAAGAATAGAATATACACTCTTCATAACCTGGTTCCTTGGTCACGTGAACTGTATCTTGATACTTATACAAGAGTCACCAACAGGTTAAAGGGCATCCTAAAAATTGAGATAACCCTTTTGAGAAAAAAAAAATTAAATATTTTTTCCCACATTGTTTTTTTAAAAAATTATTTGCTCTGTTTTTTAAAGCTGTCTAATTCAATAGTTACCAAGATTTCAGTATATTGACTCATTTAAAGTTTTTTTAATATCAATGAACAATTATAAACATTCATAAAGTAGAGTAAATGGTAACATATAACTTTGATATAACCATTACTCAGATTCAAAAATTATCAATAGTTTACTACCTTTGCTTGCCTATTACTTTTTCCTTGCTTGCTTTTGCTGAAATATTTGAAAGCAGATCTCATATCATATTATTTCACCTCTACATAAAGATGTTTTAATATAACCACAATGGTATTATAACACTTAACAAAACTAAAAATGGTTCTTGGTCCCATATGATAGTCAATTAATAATTGATTTCTCAGGTTGTATCAAAATTTGTTTTTACTGTTGTTTGTAGAGGATGCACACATTCAATGTCAAAAACATAGCCGAATTCCCACATAATACGCATTGATTAGGAACATAAAGATCAATTACCTATGTGAACTTGGTAAAACTTTTAAATGTAATTGTGTTTTGCTATTCTCCATAACATCAACATATATTTAGAAAACAATAGTGCCTATGTAATGGTATTTTTCAGGCTACAGTGTTAGATGACCGTATGTATGTGCAGTATTTGTAATAATTTTGCAACCCTTCTTCAGGCTGTGAGTCTTTGATCTAGACTAGATATGTTAAATGGTTAGAGAAAATGCTAATTTAGACAAAGATTTGTTTTTATTTTGGTATTTATTATGTTTTTGTTGTATTTTGTTATTGGTTTTAATAAGAATTATAAACCAATCTCTCTTGGTGGAATTTTAGTTGTAATCCTGGATTATTCTTCTAGTGATTTCCTAAGGTTTAATGCCATGGAATACTTAGTACATGAGCTAGTTTTAGATCCTTTGGCATACTAAAATCTGAGAGCTTCTTTATACTTGATTTTGCTCTATTCCATTTTTATAATACTTGTTACTCATATATTTCTAAAAATGTGAATTTCGCATTATTCAAAAGTTATTTTTAAAATTAAAATGATGCCTTTTATGAATTAAATTCTAAAAATTATAATCTTAAGGAAGTGAAACTTATTTATTGTAGAAAATTCAGAAACTAAAGAAAAAGAAATGAAGATGATTCTTATAATCTGGTGACCTAGAGAGAGCCTGTTAATATTTTGAAGTACAGCCTTCCAGCTTTTCCTGTTACAATTTGGTCCACTGGGCATATACATCTAAATATTCTACTTTGTCCTGTTTCATTAGCTATTCTTAGAAATGTGATTTTTACGGGTGCCATATTTTTCCATATTTCACTTAAACATTAAGTCTTTGCTGAGCCTATAGTTACTCATAACTATCATAAATAAACCAATAATTATTCTATGATTCATCTAATTATTTTTTAAATAATTTAAACTTATTTAGTAATTATCAATTAATGATATCTTTTTTAAACTAACTGTACTATGAAATACTGGATACATTTTAGTTTGTTTATTTTGACCTCCAAATCACGAGAATCTCTTCCATGCCTCTCAGGGTTCTACACACGTGACTACTACTGCTCATCCCTTCTTCTCACCACCACCCTGTATATCCTGCTGCATTATCCCTTGTCTTATTACCCAAGGAACTTCAAGTTCTTCTCGCTCAATCAAGCTGTCCCCAAAATATTTCCAACTCTTACTCTCTGAGATGCAGTCCCATCATTGTATGTTCCAGAATCTATCTTTAAAGGGCAGTTATAGTTATGGAGGCAACTTTCCTTCATTAAACAAATAAATAACTAATAATTTGCCCTGAATATTTTCCAGGACTAGCTGTGGAGTTGCTAAGAGGTAAGGCAAAGAAAGATGTCAGGTACTTAGCACAATGTTTGGCACATAGTGCTTAATAAAAGATATTGATAATGATAGTGATGATGATGATGATGATGGATACATCTCCTTCATGAATATATTGGGTTGACCCTTGTGAAAATGGCATTTTCATAAGCCAGTGGCATATGTAATTATATTCCATATAAGATGTTAAATTATGTTTAACACATTTGAGAAAAACCTCTGAGTTAAAGAATAGATGACATTTACTTGAAAAAAATAAACTCCACTGAGAAAGGTCTGTAGGTTCTATCAATTGTTTTATAACTACTAATTATTAGTAGTATGATATTAGTATGATATTTGTATATATGTTTTTCAACTGCAAAGCTTGAGTCTAGTATACATAAACCCCTACTGTTGTGAATAATCTGGAAAAAATAGGAGCTGGAGGGTTAAAATTTTAGACTGGCGGAAATAATAGAAAAGCAGAAGAGACTTAGAAAAAAAAGGAAGGCATGATAAAATAAACCAGATCTTGGCCCGGTGTGGTGGCTCATACCTGTAATCCTAGCACTTTGGGAGGCTGAAGCACGCAGATAATGAGGTCAAAAGATCAAGACCATCCTAGCCAACATGGTGAACCCGTCTCTACTAAAAATACAAAAATTAACTGGGCATGGTGGCACATGCCTGTATTCCCAGCTATTTGGGAGGCTGAGGCAGGAGTATTGCTTGAACCTGGGAGGCAGAGGTTGCAGTGAGATGAGATTGTGCTACTGCACTCCAACCTGGTGACAGCACGAGACTCTGTCTCAAAAAAAAAAATCAGATCTGTTTCAGAATGACAACTGGGCAGCTTAAAAAGCAACTAAAATCTCTGACATAAAATTATCATGAGCTGAGCTAGAGAATAAATTTGGACCCTTACCTTACACTATATAAAAATATTAATTCATGATGGATTAAATAGATTAAAGACCTAAAACCAAGACCTAAAACTATAAAACTCCTGCAAGAAAACATAAAAGAAAAGCTTCAGGACACTGGATTTGGCAATGATTTCTTGAATATGACATCAAAAGCACAGGCAACAGCACTAAAAATAGACAAATGTGACTACATGAAACTTACACTTCTGCACATCAAAGAAAACAATCATTAGAGTGAAAAGTGACACTTGGAATGGGAGAATATATTTTTGAATCATGTATCTGATAAGAGATTATTATTCAGAATATGTGAGGAAATTCTACCACTCAATAACAACAACAAAGATAACTCAGTTAAAAAATGGGCAGGACTTAAATAGATATTTCTCTAAGAAGATATATAAATGGCCAAACAGCATAAGAAAAGATACTCAGTGTAGTGGTTAATACTGAGTGTCAACTTGGTTAGATTGAAGGATGCAAAGTACTGATCCTGGGTGTGTCTGTGGAGTGTTGCCAAAGGAGATTAACAATTGAGTCAGTGGGCTGGGGAAGGCAGACCCACCCTTCGTCTTGGTGGGCACCGTCTAATCAGCTACTATTGTGGCCAGAATATAAAGCAAGAAAAATGTGACAAAAAGCAGAAAAAAGACTAAACTGGCCTTGCTTCCCAGCCTACATCTTTCTCCCATGCTGAATGCTTCCTGCCTTCAAACACTGGACTCCATGTTCTTCAGTTTGGGACTTGGACTGGTTGTGCTTGCTCTTCAGCTTGCAGATGGCCTGTTGTGGAACCTTGTGATAGTGTGAGTTAACTCTTAATAAACTCTCTTTTACATACATACATATATATATAAATAATTCTGAATGAACTCTCCATTATATATATAAGATGTAATTTGTATTATACATATTATATATATCTATAATACATATATCTAGAGGGACATAGCTAATAGGATATATCTATATATCTATATATAGATGATAGATATCTATATATCTATATATAAACATTTTCCAGGACTAGCTGTGGAGTTACTAAGAGGTAAGGCAAAGAAATATGTCAGGTACTTAGTACAATGCTAAGTGTAGCACAATGCTATATATATATGTGTGTGTGTGTGTGTGTATGTGTGTGATATATAGATACCTATCGTGTGTGTGTGTGTGTGTGTGTGTGTGTATCCTATTAGTTATGTCCCATTAGAAAAACCTGACATATAGATTTTGGTATCAGAAATGATTCTACAGGAACAGAATATTAAGGATGTAGTTCTTTCATTGGTTTTGGAGTTTCTGGAGTTGGCTGCTTAATATGATTAGATCAAAAAATGCTAAGTTCTTCATAGTATGAAGAACACTGATAGTTCTTGGCAGAAACTGTTCAGAGAGTTATGCAAAATAAGTGCATTTGACACTCCTGATTCACTGCTTATGAGAGGCAAGGAGTTTAGTGACTCTATACATAATACTTTGACCATATGTGGAGAACCAAGGAAAATAATAGAGCTGGTTGGTTGCTCCTAAGTTCAGTGTACAAAGTAATGAAAGAAAATGATGAACTCAGAGATTCTAATTTCTGGCTTCAGAAGCAGATATTGAACCTCAAATCTGCTGAGATTGCCCTGAGTGAGAGTTTTATCTTTTGTAGAGAAAGAGTTGAAACTGTGGGAACACAGACATAGGCTCTTATCATGCGAGCAGCTGATCTGCAACAAAAGGTGCATGCACAGCCTCACAGGTGTCTACTGTTAAAGTGAGGGCCCTGGGGCCAGGCGTGGTGGCTCACACCTGTAATCCCAGGGCTTCGGGAGGCCAAGGTGAGTGGATCACAAATTCAGAAGATCAAGACCATCCTGGCCAACACGGTGAAGCTCCGTCTCTACTAAAAATGCAAAAATTAGCTGGGCATGGTGGTGGACACCTGTAATCCCAGCTATTCAGGAGACTGAGGCAGGAGAATTGCTTGAACCTGAGAGGTGGAGGTTGCAGTGAGCCAAGATTACCTGGCAACAGAGACTCCATCTCAAAATAAATAAATACATAAATCAATATTTTAAAAAGTGAAGGCACTGATTGAAAGGGAATGGGACCCTGCAACTTGGAATGAGATGTGTGGGAGAGCACTGATGAAGGTGGGGACACTGAGTTTGTAAGCTCTGATGAAACTTTTTTGCTAGAAGAAACAGCTTCCCCATCCCCAGTAGTGGCAACATGCCCTCCCCGACCCATGCTGCCATCAGCCTTTCTGCCTTTGTCGGAGGAAATATACCCTGCTCTGCTTGAGGAAAGAGTGATGGCCTCCCCTGAGGCAGCTGTCAGGCAAGATAATGTTGATTATCTTCAGGAGCCACCCCAAACACCCCTGTTTGCTTCTAGACCTTTAACTAAACTAAAGTTCCAGTGGGACCCTAGAGGTGAGGTTCAGAGTGTGACCCATGAGGATGTGTGCTACCCTCAAAAAGAACTGCATGAGTTTTCTAATTTATATGAGCAGAAATCTGGAGAATAGTCCTTGGAATGGATATTAAGGGTGTGGGATAAGGAAGGAATATAGTTGGATCAGGCTGAATTTATTGATTTGGACCCACTAAGTAGGGACTCTGCATTTAATGTTGCAACTCGGGGAGTTAAAAAAGGTTCGAATAGTTTATTTGCTTGGTTAGGTGAAATATGGATTAAAAGATGGCCCACTGTGAGCCAGCTGGAAATGCCTGATCTCCCTTGGCTTAAAGTAGAGAAAGGGATCCAAATATTTAGGGAGATTGAGATGGTGGAGTGGATTTGCCACTTTAGATCTACTCATCCCAGCTGGTATGGTCCAGAAGATATACCCTTTTGTTTTTTTTTTTTTCCTTTTTGTGGAGAACGGGGTCTCACTATACCGCCCAGGCAGGTCTCGAACTCCTGGGCTCAAGCTATCCTCCCGCCTCTGCCTCCCTAAGAGCTGGGATTACAGGCGTGAGCCACAGCGCCCAGCCAGAAGATATACCCTTGACCAACGCCTTGTGAAATAGATTTGTGAGGGCAGGACCTGCATCTTTGAAGAGGTTTGTGATTGCTCTGTTCTGTATGTCAGATCTAACTGTGGGAACTGCCGTCACTCAACTACAAAATTTAAATACAATGGGAATAATCAGAGCTCAAGGTGGCAGGGGCCAAGTGGCAGCACTCAACCGTCAAAGGCAAGGTAGGCGCAGCTTCCATCATGGACGGCAGAGGCAAAGCGGCAATAAGAATAGTCTGACTAGTGTAGAGCTCTGGCACTGGCAAATTAATCTTGGTGTTCCTAGAAGTGAAATTGATAGGAAGCCTACTGCATTCCTATTTAATTTATATAAGCAGAAAACTTCTAGGTTGAATGGACAAAAGACTAATTTGAATTACAAAAACAGAGAATCATGGCCCCTTAATCAATTTCCAGACTTGAGCCAGTTTACAGACCCAGAAGCCCTTGAATGAAGGGGAGGCTGAGTCCTCTTGAGGAAGGACCCCACTACTTTACTAATGGTTTATGGAGTGAGTCTTTCTCCCATCTATCCCCAAGGAGACCTTTGGCTTTTTACCAGGGGATCTGTTCGCTGGGGAAGGTGAAATGATCAGACATTTCAGGGACTAAGGGACACTAGCTCTGAGCTAACATTGATTCCAGGAGACCCCAAACATTGTGTTTCTCCAGTTAAAGTAGGGGCTTATGGAGGTCAGGTTACTATTGGAGTTTTAGCTCAGGCCCAACTTGCAGTGGGTCCATTGGGTCCCCAGACTCATCCTGTGGTCATTTCCCCAGTCCCAGATTGCATAATAGACATAGACATCCTTAGCCACTAGCAGAATCCCCACATTGACTTCCTGAATGGTAGGGTGAGGGCCATTATGGTGGGAAAGGACAAATGGAAGCCATTAGAGCTGCTTCTACCTAGAAAAAATAGTAAATCAAAAACAATATCGCATTTCTGAAGGGATTGCGGAGATTAGTGCCACCATCAAGGACTTGAAAGATGCAGAGGTGGTGGTTCCCACCACATTCCTGTTCAACTCTCCCATTTGGTCAGTGCAGAAGACAGATCAATCTTGGAGAATGACAGTGGATCATCATAAGCTTAACCAAGTGGTGACTCCAATTGCAGCTGCCATACCAGATGTGATTTCATTGCTTGAGCAAATTAACACAACTCCTGGTACCTGGTATGCAGCCACTGATTTGGCAAATGCCATTTTCTCCATTCTTGTCCATAACACCCACCAGAAGCAATTTGCCTTCAGCTGGCAAAGCCAGCAATATGTCTTTTCTGTTCTACATCAGGGATATATCAACTATATCAACTCTCCAGCTTTGGGTCATAATCTTATTTGGAGAGACCTTGATTGCCTTTCAGTTCCAGAAAATATCACACCAATATCACACTGGTCCATTACATTGATAACTGATTGGATCCAGTGAGCAAGAAGTAGCTAACACACTGGACTTACTGATGAGACATTTGCATGTCAGAGGATGGGAAATAAGTCCTCCTAAAAATCAGGGACCACCTACATCAGTAAAATTTCTAGGCATCCGGTGTTATGGGGCCTGTCAAGATATTCTTTCTAAGGTGAAGAATAAGTTGCTGCATTTAGTCTCTCCTATAATGCAGAAAGAGGCACAATGCCTAGCGGGCCTATTTGGATTTTGGAGGCAACACATTCCTCATTTTGGGTGTGTTACTCCAGCCCATTTATTGAGTGACCAGAAAGGCTGCCAGTTTTGAGTGGGGTCCAGAACAGGAGAAAGCTCTGCCACAGGTCCAGACTGCTGAGCAAGCTGCTCTGCCACTTAGGCCATACTACCCAGCAGATGCAATGGTGCTTGAAGTGTCAGTGGCAGATGGGAATGCTGTTTGGAGCCTTTGGTGGATCCCCATAGGGGAATCACAGTGGAAACCTCTAGGATTTTCAAACAAGACCCTGCCATCTTCTGCTGATAACTGCTTTCTTTTTGAAAGACAGCTCTTGGCCTGTTACTGGGCTTTGGTGGAAACTGAATGATTGACTATGGGTCATCAAGTCACCATGGGACCTGAACTGCCTATCATAAGCTGGATGCTTTCTGACCCATCTAGCGATTATGTGGGTTGTGCACAGCGGTATTCCATCATCAAATGGAAGTGGTATATATGTGACCGGGCTCGAGCAAGTCCTGAAGCCACCAGTAGGTTACATGAGGAAGTGTCTCAAATGCCCATGGCCTCCATTCCTGCCACCCTGCCTTTTCTTCCCCAGCCTGTGCCGATGGGGAGTTCCCCATGATCAGTTGACAAAGGAAGAGAATACTAGGGCCTGATTCACAGATGTTTCTGCACAATATGTAGGCACAACCTGAAAGTGGACAGCTGCAGCACTACAGCCCCTTTCTAGGACATCCCTGAAGGACAGCAGTGAAGGGAAATCTTCCCAGTGGGCAGAACTTCGAGCAGTGCACCTGGTAGTGCACTTTGCATAGAAGGAGAAATGGCCAGATGTGCCTACATCTTTCTCCTATCCTGGATGCTTCCTGACCTTAAACATCGGACTCCAAGTTCTTCAGTTTTGGGACTTGAACTGGCTCTCCTTGCTCCTTAACTTGCAGACAGCCTATTGTGGGACCTTGTGATTGTGTGAGTTAATACCTAATAAACTTCCATATATATATATATATATATATATATATATATATGTATATATACGTGTATATATATATACACATATATATGTATATATATATACATACATATATGTATATATATATATACACATATATATATATATATACACACACACATATATATATATATAGAGAGAGAGAAAGACAGAACTAATAGGAGGTATCTCCTATTAGTTCTGTCTTTCTAGGGAACCCTGACTAATACACTATCACTAATTATTAGAAAAATGCAAATCAAAACCACTATGAGATATCATGTCACACTCATTAGGATGGTCAGTAACAAAAGAACAGGAAAATAGTGGGCTGGCAAGGATTAAAAGATATTGGAACCTTTTTGTTGCACCGTCATGGGAATGTAAAATTATGCAATTGCTACAGAAAACAGTATAAATCTTCCTAAAAAATTAAAGATTAAATTATCACATGATCCAGCAATCACCCTCATGTGTATATATCCAAACAAATTTAAAGCATGATCTTAAAGAGCTATTTGCATACTCATGTTTATTGCAACATTATTAACAAGGGCCACGAGATACAAGAGACCCAAGCATCCACTGACAGATGAATGCATAATGAAAATGTGATATATATACACACATACAATAGAATACTATAGAGCCTTAAAAAAGAAGAAAATCTTGTCACATGCTATGACATAGATGAATCTCAAGGACATTATGCTAAGTGACTAAGCCAGAAGGACAACTACTGTATGATTCCATTCATATAAACTATTTTAAGCACTGTAATCAAAACCGCAAAGACAGAAATTAGAAAGGTAGTTGCCAAAGGCTAAGTGGATGGGGGAGGGGCAATTAGTGTTTCATGTGCATAGAATTTGTTTCATGCCATGAAAAAGTTCTAGAGCTCTGTTGCATAATAATGTGAATATACATAACATTACCGAACTTACATTTAAAAATGGTTAAGACAGCGAATTTAATGTTATGTGTCTGTTATCACAATAAAAAAGTTTGACGCTGAAGCACATTCCATCTCTTCTCATACATTTCCAAAGTTTAAAAGTACAGCTTTGGGTTGTGAGTTATTTAATCAATGAAGACTCCAGTTTCACTGAAAACACAGGTGATGACAAAAATGATAGGACTTAATACCACCAAAATTTCACATTTCTGGCCATCTGCTTTTCAGAGTCAATGAGTCTTGAAGACAAATTAACATGTGGCATATGAAAGAAAGGCAGGAAAATTGGGACTCTGCCCAGACCTTCAAAGACTAGCACTATCCATTCAGTTTGAAAGCAGTTCTTTTATACATGGACAGGTCTTTCACATTCCAGGCCAAACTATTTCTCTATATAAACAATCTTCTGTAGCCTAATTCATCCCATGCTCCTCTACGATAACTATTCAGTCTCAAGCACAGTAACCCAGAATCCTGACTGATTGCACTTCTGGTCAATTCCTTTTGTATTTGGCTTTCACACCTGACTTATTGTTCCTACGTGAGGTACAGGATAAGTTAGAATAAGCAATGAAATGTAATTCTTCATAGAGCTATAGAAGTTTAGTTCTTTTGTCAAAAGATCTGTTCACTTGTGGCCAAGGGCATCCCTGGCATTTAAAAATAGATCAGTGGTTGCACCAGCAACAGGAAGAGTATCTGGGAACTTATTAGAAGTGCAAGTTTTGTGCTTGTAATCTCAGCACTTTGGGAGGCTAAGGCAGGCAGATCACTTAAGGCCAGGAGTTTGAGACCACCCTGACCAACATAGTGCAACCAACATAATACAACCCTGTCTCTACTAAAAATACAAAAATTAGCTGGGTGTGTTGTTAATCTCAGCTACTCAGGAGGCTGAGGCACGAGAATCACTTGAACATGGGAAGGGAAGGCAGAAGCTGCAGTGAGCCGAAATGGCACCACTGCACTCCAGCCTGGGTTGGAGTGGGACTCCAACTCAAAAAAAAAAAAAAAAAAAAAAGAAAAGAAAAAGAGAAATACAAGTTTTGGAGCCCCTCTTCAAACCTACTGAGTAAGAAAGGCTGAAGGTGGGGCCCTGAAATCTGTATTTTCACGGCCCTCCAGTTGATTCTGATGCCAGTTGGAAAAGCAATTGCAACAAAAGCCAAAATTGACAAATGGGATCTAATTAAACTAAAGAGCTTCTGCACAGCAAAAGAAACTATTATCAGAGTGAACAGGCAACCTACAGAATGGGAGAAAATTTTTGCAATCTATCCATCTGACAAAGGACTAATATCCAGAATCTACAAGGAACTTAAACAAATATACAAGAAAAACAATCCCACCAAAAAGTAGGTGAAGGATATGAACAGACACTTCCTAGAAGACGACATTTATGTGGCCAGTGAACATATTTAAAAAAGCTCATCATCACTGGTCATTAGAGAAATGCAAATCAAAACCACAGTGAGATATCATCTCACACCAGTTAGAATGGTGATCATTAAAAAGTCAGGAAACAACAGATGCTGGCAAGGATGTAGAGAAATAGGAATGCTTTTACATTGTTGGTGGGAGTGTACAATAGTTCAACCATTGTGGAAGACAGTGTGATGATTTCTCAAGGATCCAGAACCAGAAATACCATTTAACCCAGCAATCACCTTACTGGGTATATACCCAAAAGATTATAAATCATTCTACTATAAAGACACATGTACATGTATGTTTATTGCAGCACCATTTACAATAACAGAGACTTAGGACCAACCCAAATGCCCATCAATGATAGACTAGATAAAGAAAATGTGGCACATATACACCACGGAATACTATATAACCATAAAAAAGAATGAGTTCATGTCATTTGCAGGGACATGGATGAAGCTGGAAACCATCATTCTCAGCAAACTAACACAGGAACAGAAAACCAAACATCACAGGTTCTCACTCACAAGTGGGAGTTGAACAATGAGAACACATGGACACAGGGATGAGAACATCACACACTGGGGCCTGTCAGGGGGTGGGAGGCAAGGGGAGGGAGAGCATTAGGACAAATACCTAATGCATGAGGGGCTTTAAAAAACCTGGCTGATGGATTGATAGGTGCAGCAAACCACCATGGCACATGTATACCTATGTAACAAACCTGCATGTTCTGCACATGTATCCCAGTACTTAAAGTAAATTTTTTTAAAAAAAGTAAGAAAATTGAGAGCTACTACCACAGATCTTTTCCTGTGAGACAGAGGCTCATTAAAATCCAAGTCCAACCAGATGTGTGAAGGGTGACAGCAGGTGGCAGTGTTAGACTATTTCTGCCTTTTCTAGCTCTCTGTATTCACCACGGAGCAAACAAAATTTGTCACAGGTTACTGGTCATTTAGTGAAAACATAAATTTCGTTGCTGTTTTTCTTTACAAGAAACAGAATTTTCATTCTCTTTAGATACAGAACCAAAACCTAAAAATAAAATATACACTCTTTTCCTTTTGGGAAATTTAACTTTGAAGGTATTTTGAAAACTGTTCCATCAAGGTAATAAAATGCCTGTACTGTGCCCCTCTTCGGTGTATTCATATGAAGTCAACAAGACTTCCCTCACTCCTACCCTATGCCCTGCCACTCTGTACTGTTTTGTTTTCTGTTCTGTGCAACCATGACTTTTACTTGTCCAGTTTATTAATATATAAATATCAGTGCAAACACTGAACTTAAGGATAGTTTATATTTTGAAAAGGGTTCCTTGCAGTGTAGACCAGAATATTAATCATACTCCATGGGATGGACTTGGAAAAGAACTATCGTTGTCTTAAGAGATGACATGGCACACACATGATTTTACAGCAAGAAAGTTAGGAGTCAGGCTTTCCAAGCAAGTGATTCTCTTCCCCGCTAATGGAACCAACACCAATTGCTTTCTGATCCTCAGTGACCACAGGGATTCAGCCTGACCTGTCAGAGCCTTCTTGAAGGCTGCCCTCTGAATGACCCTTCCTAGATCCCAGAGACAAGCCCACCACACTGGACTTGCTCAAAGGAGGACCAGAAAGACCATATTGAGCTCCAGACATTGCCTCATCCCTTTCACTGCACTCTCTAAACACAAAGAGTTTTTAATTTTAACATTATTGTACCCTTAAGAGCTTTTCTTGATGAATGGCTCTTTGGATGACATGTACAATAGCATCCAATGCCTTCTCCAAGACGAATGACTACTGTCATAACAGCAATACACTCAGGGCTATTCCGCCTACAACCGAAGCTTTGTTTTCTGATGTTCTTTTATCCCTAACACCAATTTGTTCCTGTCAGCAAACATAAGCTATCAAGGCAGAATTCTGTGTACAGAAGGCAATGTTTGGTCTTCCCTACTGGCATGTCAAATATATTTTCCTGATACAATATTACATTTAATGTTGAGCTGCTGAGGGGAGGAAAATTCATCAGTGTCTCTTCAGCTCATGATCCTATCTTGTCTTGAGATCACGTTTCATTTTTCCTCAAGCCAAGAATACACGGGGTCTGGTCTATGGCCAAATAATGTGATTCTGGGACATAGATTGGGATTACTGAAGATAAAGTGGCCTGGCCATGAGGCATACTGTAAGAACACATGTGCTTATTAGATTGCGTCCCATCTCTGCAGCGGCTGCCCTCCTGCCAAGACTGAATGCTACTAAGCACATACCTCCCCTCAGCTCCCAAGTGAGTCACAAGTTTGCTTTCATTCCAACAGCAAAACATAACAGTGAGAGAGGCCCAGGGCTGCTTAAGAGCTACAAGCTGTCAGTTCGTGTGGGGACAGAGCCTGCCTCCCAGCTGAGGCAGCACCCCAATAATGCCAAGTGGCGCCTTCGGCATTCTCACATTCTCACAGGTGCAAGCTATTTCTTCCTGAATGAATCACCAATTCTCCTCTAAGTTCTTTGTGCTGCTCATTGTTGCTTATGTCATAAACACACGGAGGCTGCAAAGCTTTGCACTTTGTCCCAAACATTTAAAATGAGCTTTTAGACTGTCTCCCTCCTTATATGGCAATAACCAATCTCTGAACCATTCTCAGCCCAGGGCCTTATCTTGGAAAGGACCATGGAAGTCAAAGGCAGTATCAATAGTTGAAGACCTCCAGTGGTTATTTTTAGTGGACCAGATAAATAAGGCAGGTATATGGCCAACCACTTTTCAGATGGAATTACATATATGGGACCACAAGGAGGAACTCACGACCCTTAGGAGTACTTTAACATCCAACAGTGAAGCCCACTTGGTCTTAAATGAAGTATCTAGGAGGCAGAAATGGCTCTGTAATTTTATTCTTCCTTATGCATTCTCCCTTATCCAAAGGGCCCTAAGGTTAGGGGCAGGTCTCACATTTTCTTAAGGGCCCTAAGGTTAGGTGTGGGACTCATAGTTTCCTAAAGTGTAGAGTGCAGACTCTCTGTGTCCAAATCATTTGAAGTGCTTTTCAAAGGTTTATTCCAAACTCCTACCACACACCACTCACTCCTCAGTGAACAGAATCACTGAGTTTGGGGCCCCAGGCATGAGCATTTTAATGAGATTCTTGAGTAATCTTTTTGGACACTACATTTTGGGGACCATTTATTTAGGATCTTAAGAGGCTTTAACACTACTGATAACAATGTCATTCCTTGAATAGCTGTCATGGAATGTGATGAGCTCCAACCATGCCTTCAATTAACCCCCCGTGCAGAATTGGCACTTACTACTATGTATATATCATCCACTGAGATACAAACCTCTCGAGGGCAATAATTAGTTATTCACTTCCTTTATTTTTTCAGCAATGGCAGTGACAATGCCATTGTAAGTAAACAAGACATATACTCCTGTAAAATTAGATGTAAAACAAGGCATATGGTTATTAAAACGAGGCAGAGGAAATTATTTGAACTTATTGTATTGCATTTAAAGGACATTCTACTGGTATTCTGCTGGAATAGGTCTTGTCTGACTACCTAATTTCACTGAAGCCCACAAGGACATGGCAAGGTTGACAAGCGGGCTTAACTAGCTATTGGCAAAGTTCTGTCAAGGGGACAGTCCCTACTAGCTGAGTTGAAACCTGGAGTGACCCAACAGAGGTCCAAATGCTAGAATACAGCCTGACATATGAGGCGTTCAATAAATGCTTGATGCATAAAAATGAGAACTGTGATTCTATTGCTTTGCAGTATTTGCTGATTCACAGTTTCCTCATATTCTCATGTAGTCATTTTACTCTTATTATCTTCCATATTTGCCCTAATGACTAGAGAGTAAGAAATAACGGTAATACTTAATTTAAAAACATTCATTGATATTAATCAAGAGAAAGGGTCACAGTGAATTCTGTCAGACATTATTGAGGCTCCCAGTGAAAAAGTCTCACTTGATAACACTCAGACTACTTAAAATCTTAGACCTAAGCAGACACTCTAACGAGAATGAGTTTTAGAGAAAATCAAAATGCTTAAACCTCTAAGAAACGATCCCCACAACCTTTACTACTTCTCTTTCTATACACAGGCACCGTCTCAAATACGGTAGTTGCACAAGAATATTGCACATGTATTACCACATGCAGTTCTAAGGCCTCCCTCAATTTAGAATGCAAGCTCAGTGAAGACAGGAACTAAAAATACACTCAATAATCCTCATAGGCACAAATAAGTTACAGCGTAAGTATCTCGCAGGCAGTTAATAAATACCTAAGTACCGGAATGAATGACAACCGGGATTCTGGCAAAAAAATGTAGCCAGGAAATCTCCTCATGCAGAGGGGTGCCAGATGGTAAGGAGGATGCTTTAAGGAGGGGCCAGTGGAAAGTTTCCACTGGAAAAAATATTCTGAGCAGAATGCTTACTTATTCCCAAGGACCAGCCTGACCCTGTATGTGCCGTTCTGGAGAAAAAAAGAAGG
Organism: Alouatta palliata; assembly: GCA_004027835.1. Lineage (NCBI taxonomy): Eukaryota > Metazoa > Chordata > Mammalia > Primates > Atelidae > Alouatta > Alouatta palliata. The sequence continues at coordinate 8,445 of PVKV010027744.1, read as the reverse complement.
AAAGGAAGAAAAAAGAGGAAGAAAGAAAGGAAAAGAAAAAACAACAAGAGCAACAAAGAGACTCGAAGTGGCAGCAAACAGATTTAAGGCAAAAGCATCTATTTGTGCTCCTTCATACAGCTCCTCAGCCTCTGTCCTGTGCCTGTTGCAAATGAATGACCCCTTCCCATTGGGAAACAGGTGTCTCCTGCCAATTAGGATTTAAAAATCAACAGGGGCTTCTTAAGAGAATGATGACAAGTCTAATTGCAAGAAGCAGCTGTAGAGCCCTTGGCTACACTAGGACTGGTTTTATTAATCCCCATTTTGCTGGGTGCCTGGCACTGAGCTGGGGTCAGCTCCCCTGTCACGGGGTCGAAGCTGTAAAATGTAGGGCGAGTGTTTAATGATCTGAGCTCAACAGGAGGGATTAGAGTGCCCTTCCCTGACACAGGGAGTTGGGCATGTAAAAGTCAAGTGGACACAAAGGCACTGTCAACAAGAGACAGCAATTCAAAGGGTTGCCACCCCTAGGGAAAGTGACCAGCAGGCTTACATGATGCTTTGTTATTTATTCAATCTTACTGTGTTTACCGGTCTGTTGTCTGAACCCCACCCCCATGTCCAAGGAAAGAACCTGGAATTTCTTAGGAGCATGGCCTCAGAATGATTACTGATGTTTGCTTGTGCAAACATACTCATTCTTACATTGCATAAACCCTGCCTTGAAGAGATCAAAAAAGTGTGGTAGTATAGTACACCATCGGTATAGAATTGGCAAAGTAAAGCAAGACAAACAAATCTGTGCATTTGAATGGCCTGTTGAGACAGACATTTTAAAGACAAATTGAAACTGTTAACTTGAAATAGTTTCTTAAGATTTCCTAGTGGTAAAGCCTTCCTTAAGTCCCCCTTCTATGCGTGTGTTCTCTAGGCAGCATGTACATTCATATATGCTCATATGCATACATATAAACATGCATATGAAAATAGCACCTCTCCAGCAAGCCCTCTTTACCCTCTGTGCTTCCGTAGTACATGCTTTATGTCTGCACAACATTTCTTCAAGTGCCTTTACTATTTGCTTTTATACCCAGCTCGTTCATTACTAGAGTGCAAACTGTAAGGGTTTATTGTGTTTTAAATTGTCTTTGCATTCTGATCGTCTAGCATGGTACCTGACAGAGAGTAAGTGCTCAATACATATTTCTTTGAACTACCACTTCCCCAATCAGGAGTTGTGGAAACTACCTGCCAAAGAAACACTAACAACTGCCGGGGCAAACATACTGCAATCATGTGGTTCCGTTGCCATCTAAGAAGTCGTTCCTCTAAAATGCCGGTGATGACAAGAAAGTCCAAAAAACGTTCTTCCAGAAACACATGCAAAAATCCATTGTGGAATGCCTTGGCCTTCCCTCATAAGAATAGCTCAGTGAGAGCCCAGCAGAGAGGAAAATGAAACCAGAGACTAACATTTGCTCAGAGAAATGTATAGACCTTAATTTAGGCAGTGCTGAAAGGTCAGGGTCAAGTGGATTAACAGGATGAAGAGTTTTCTGTAGGGAAATTCTGCAAGTGCTACAAGTTCTATGAATATGTTTAGGTCTACATGTAGAAACTAGCTCATATATAAATGAAATCTTTTAAAACTAACATTTACTGGGAACTTCCTCTATTATCTTCTGTTCTGGTCAATAGAAACCAGAGAGTATTGGTCCCACAGTTTCTACTTGGTCTCTTAAAAGATCGTGGCATCATGCAGAGAGACAAGCTGACTTCTGTTCTTTATCACCCCAATGGGCTCATGTAGGATATATTAGAAAGACGAGGACTTCAGATAACAATTTAACTCTATTATCATCTTGGCAAAAAGGAATTAAGATCTTTAATTAGAGATAGGGCAAAGGGAGTGAATTAAGGGAAGAGATTTGAAGAATATTTCACAGATAATATTCATAAGCCCGGACAGAAAAGGGAAAAGTAAGGGTCAATACTAAGTAAACTTTGATAGTCTGGAGAACTAGGTGGATGGTATGGCATAAACAAAGATAGGGAGGGGAAGAGAAGCTTCCAATTTGGAACTTCAAGTGAAATGCCAAATTTCGGAGAAATGAAAGAAAAAAGTTTTAAGTTAAGATAAACTTGTAAAAGGTAGACAGATATTACCCTGGGATCTGATCCTCTAATTTTTTTTCTTTCTTTATTTTATTTTATTTTTTAAATTTTTTTTATTGCATTTCAGGTTTTGGGGTACATGCGAAGAACATGCAAGATTGTTGCATAGGTACACACATGGTAGTGTGATTTGCTGCCTTCCTTCCCATCACCTGTATCTGGCATTTCTCCCCATGCTATTTCTCCCCAACTCCCCACCCAACGCTGTCCCATCCCTGTTTCCCCCTGACAGATCCCAGTGTGTGATGCTCCCCTCCCTGTGTCCATGTGTTCTCACTATTCAACACCCACCTATGAGTGAGAACATGTGGTGTTTGATTTTCTGTTCTTGTGTCAGTTTGCTGAGAATGATGGTTTCCAGGTTCATCCATGTTTCTACAAAGGACAGGAACTCATCGTTTTTGATGGCTGCATAATATTCCATGGTGTATATGTGCCACATTTTCCCTGTCCAGTCTATCATCGATGGGCATTTGGGTTGGTTCCAGGTCTTTGCTACTGTAAACTGTGCTGCAATGAACATTCGTGTGCATGTGTCCTTATAGTAGAACGATTTATAATCCTTTGGATATATACCTAGTAATGAGATTGCTGGATCAAATGGAATTTCTATTTCTAGGTCCTTGAGGAATCCCCACACTGTTTTCCACAACGGTTGAACTAATTTACACTCCCACCAACAGTGTAAAAGTGTTCCTATTTCTCCACATCCTCTCTAGCATCTGTTGTCTCCAGATTTTTTAATGATCACCTTTCTAACTGGCATGAGATGGTATCTCAATGTAGTTTTGATTTGCATTTCTCTAATGACCAGTGATGATGAGCATTTTTTCATATGTTTGTTGGCCTCCTGTATGTCTTCTTTTGAAAAATGTCTGTTCATATCCTTTCCCAATTTTGAATGAGTTTGTTTGTTTCTTGTAAATCTGTTTGAGTTCTTTGTAGATTCTGGATATTAGCCCTTTGCCAGATGAGTAGACTGCAAAATTTTTTTCCCATTCTGTTGGTTGCCAATTCACTCTAATAACTCTTTCTTTTGCTGTGCTGAAGCTGTGAAGTTTGATTAGGTCCCATTTGTCTATTTTGGCTTTTGTTAATGATGCTTTTGGTGTTTTGGTCATGAAGTCCTTGTCTATGCCTATGTCCTGAATGGTTTTGCCTGGATTTTCTTCTAGGGTTTTTATGGTATTAGGTCTTATGTTTAAGTCTTTAATCCATCTGAAGTTAATTGTAGTGTAAGGTGTCAGGAAGGGGTCCAGTTTCTGCTTTCTGCACATGGCTAGCCGGTTTTCCCAACACCATTTATTAAACAGGGAATCCTTTCCCTGTTGCTTGTTTTCATCATGTTTGTCAAAGATCGGATGGTTGTAGATGTGTTGTGTTGCCTCGGAGGCCTCTGTTCTGTTCCATTGGTCTATATCTCTGTTTTGGTACCAGTACCATGCTGTTTTGATTACTATAGCCTTGTAGTGTAGTTTGAAGTCCAGTAGTGTGATGCCTCCCGCTTTGTTCTTTTTGCTTAGAATTGAATTGGCTATGCAGGCTCTCTTTTGGTTCCATATGAAATTTAAGGTGGTTTTTTCCAGTTCTGTGAAGAAGGTCATTGGTAGCTTGATGGGGATAGTGTTGAATCTGTAAATTACTTTGGGCAGTATGGCCATTTTCATGATATTGATTCTTCCTAACCATGAACATGGAATGTTTCCCCATCTATTTGTGTCCTCTCTTACTTCGTTGAGCAGTGGCTGGTAGTTCTCCTTGAAGAGATCCTTTACATTCCTTGTTAGTTGTATACCTAGCTATTTTATTCTCTTTGTAGCAATTGTGAATGGCAGTTGGTTCTTGATTTGGCTCTCTTTAAGTCTGTTATTGGTGTATAGGGATGCTTGTGATTTCTGCACATTGATTTTGTATCCTGACACTTTGCTGAAGTTGCTTATCAGTTTCAGGAGATTTTGGACTGAGACGATGGGGTCTTCTAGATATACAATCATGCCATCTGCAAATAGAGACAATTTGACTTCCTCCTTTCCTAATTGAATACTCTTTATTTCTTTTTCTTGCCTGATTGCTCTGGCTAGAACTTCCAGTACTATATTGAATAGGAGTGGTAAGAGAGAGCATCCTTGTCTAGCGCCAGATTTCAAAGGGAATGCTTCCAGTTTTTGCCCATTCAGTATGATATTGGCTGTGGGTTTGTCATAAATAGCTTTTACTGTTTTGAGATACATTCCTTCAATACTTAGTTTATTGAAGGTTTTTAGCATAAAGGGCTGCTCAATTTTGTCAAAGGCCTCTTCTGCATCAATTGAGATAATCTTGTGGTTTTTGTCTTTGGTTCTGTTTATGTAGTGAATTATGTTTATAGACTTGCATATGTTGAACCAGCCTTGCATACCTGGGATGAATCCTACTTTATCATGGTGGATAAGCTTTTTGATGCACTGTTGCAATCGTTTTGCCAGTATTTTATTGAAAATTTTTGCATCTAAGTTCATCATGGATATAGGCCTGAAGTTTTCTTTTCTTGCTGAGTCTCTGCCAGGTTTTGGTATCAGGATGATGTTGGTCTCATAAAATGATTTGGGAAGGATTCTCTCTTTTTGGATTGTTTGGAATAGTTTCAGAAGGAGTGGTACCAGCTCCTCTTTGTATGTCTGGTAGAATTCGGCTGTGAACACATCTGGACCTGGGCTTTTTTTGGGTGGTAGGCTCTTAATTGCTGCCTCAACCTCAGACCTTGTTATTGGTCTATTCAGGGTTTCAGCTTCTTCCTGGTTTAGGCTTGGGAGGATGCAAGTGTCCGGGAATTTATCCATTTCTTCCAGGTTTATTAGTTTATGTGCATAGAGTTGTTTGTAATAATCTCTGATGATGGTTTGAATTTCTGTGGAATCTGTGGTGATATCCCCTTTATCGTTTTTATTGCATCTATTTGATTATTCTCTCTTTTCTTTTTTATTAATCTGGCTAGTGGTCTATTTTGTTGATCTTTTTGAAAAACCAGCTCCTGGATTTATTGATTTGTTGAAGGGTTTTTTGTGTCTCTATCTCCTTCAGTTCTGCTCTGATCTTAGTTATTTCTTGTCTTCTGCTAGATTTTGAGTTTTTTTGATCTTGCTCCTCTAACTCTTTCAATTTCGACGATAGAGTGTCAATTTCAGATCTCTCCTTGCTTCTCATGTGGGCATTTATTGCTATATATCTTCCTCTAGAGACTGCTTTAAATGTGTCCCAGAGATTCTGGTATGTTGTGTCTTCGTTCTCGTTGGTTTCGAAGAACATCTTTATTTCTGCCTTCATTTCATTGTTTATCCAGTCAACATTCAAGAGCCAGTTGTTCAGTTTCCATGAAGCTGAGCGGTTTTGAGTTAGTTTCTGAATTCTGAGTTCTAACTTGATTGCACTGTGGTCTGAGAGACTGTTTGTTATGATTTCTGTTCTTTTGCATTTGCTGAGGAGTGATTTACTTCCAATTATGTGGTCAGTTTTAGAGTAGGTGCAATGTGGTGCTGAGAAGAATGTATATTCTGTGGATTTGGGGTGGAGACTTCTGTAAATGTCTGTTAGGTTTGCTTGGTCCAGGTCTGAGTTCAAGTCTTGGATATCCTTGTTAATTTTCTGTCTCATGGATCTAATATTGACAATGGGGTATTAAAGTCTCCCACTATTATTGTGTGGGAGTCTAAGTCTTTTTGTAAGTCATTAAGAACTTGCCTTATGTATCTGTGTACTTCTGTATTGGGTGCATATATATTTAAGATTGTTAGCTCTTATTGTGGCATTGATCCTTTTACCACTATGTAATGTCCTTCTTTGTCTCTTTTGATCTTTGTTGGTTTAAAGTCTATTTTATCAGAGATGAGAATTGCAACTCCTGCTTTTTTTTGCTCTCCATTTGCTTGGTAAATCTTCCTCCATCCCTTTATTTTGAGCCTTTGTGTATCCTTGCATGTGAGATGGGTTTCCTGGATACAGCACACTGATGGGTTTGGCTTTTTATCCAATTTGCCAGTCTGTGTTTTTTGATTGGGGCATTTAGCCCATTTACATTTAGGGTTAATATTGTTATGTGTGAATTTGATCCTGCCATTTTGATGCTAGCTGGCTGTTTTGCCCATTAGTTGACATAGTTTCTCCATTGTGTTGATGCTCTTTACCATTTGGTATGTTTTTTGACTGGCTGCTACTGGTTGTTCCTTTCCATACTTAGTGCATTTCTCAGGAGCTCTTGTAAAGCAGGCCTGGTGGTGATGAAATCTCTGAGTACTTGCTTGTTCGCTAATGAAGTACTTTTTTTCCCTTCACTTATGAAGGTTAGTTTGGCTGGATATGAAATTCTGGGTTGAAAGTTCTTTTCTTCAAGGCTGTTGAATATTGGCCCCTACTCTCTTCTGGCTTGTAGGGTTTCTGCTGAGAGATCTGCTATGAGTTTGATGGGCTCCCCTTTGTGGGTAACCTGACCTTTCTCTCTGTCTGCCCTTAGCATTTTCTCCTTCATTTCAACCCTGGTAAATCTGACGATTATGTGCCTTGGGTTTGCTCTTCTTGAGGAATATCTTTGTGGTGTTCTCTGTATTTCCTGGACTTGAATATTGGCCTGCCTTGCTAGGTTGGGGAAATTTTCCTGGATAATATCCTGAAGAATATTTTCCAGCTTGGATTCATTCTCTCTGTCACATTTAAGTACACCTATCAAACGTAGATTAGGTCTTTTCACATAGTCCCATATTTCTTGGAGACTTTGTTCATTCCTTTATACCCTTTTTTCTCTAATCTTGCCTTCTTGTTTTATTTCATTGAGTTGATCTTTGACCTCTGATATCCTTTCTTCTGCTTGGTCAATTTGGCTATTGAAACTTGTGTATGCTTTGCAAAGTTCTCGTGTTGTGATTTTCAGCTCCATCAGTTCACTTATATTCCTCTCTATGTTGTTTATTCTCGTTAGCATTTCATCAGATATTTTTTCAGCGTTCTTACTTTCTTTGCATTGGGTTAGAACATGTTCTGTTAGCTCACAGAAGTTTATTACCTACCTTCTGAAGCCTGATTCTGTCAATTCATCACATTCATTCTCCATCCAGCCTTGTTCCCTTGCTGGTGAGGAGTTATGAGCCCTTGCAGGAGGAGAGGCATTCTCGTTTTGGGTGTTTTCATCCTTTTTGCGCTGGTTTCTTCCCATCTTTGTGTATTTATCTGCCTGTCGTCTTTGTAGTTGTTGACTTTCAGATTGGGTCTCTGAGTGGACGTCCAGTTTGTTGATGATGAAGTTATTTCTTTCTGTTTCTTAGTTTTCCTTCTACCAGTCAGGCCCCTCTGCTGTCGGACTGCTGAGGTCCACTCCCGGCCCTGCTTGCCTGAGGATCACCTGCAGTGGCTGTAGAACAGTAAGGGTTCCTGCCAGTTTCTTCTTCTGCTATCTTTGTCCCAGAAGGATACCCACCAAATATCAGTCTGAGCTCTCCTTTATGAAGTGACTCTTTGGATATACGGGGGTCAGGGAGCTGCTTGAGGAGACAGTCTGTCCTTTATAGGGGCTCAAGTGCTGAGCTGTGAGCTCCGTTGTTCATTCAGAGCTGCTGGGCAGGTACATTTAAGTCTGCTGCAGCAGAACTCATAAACCCCTTTTCTTCCCCAGGTCCTCTGTCCTGGGGAGTTAGGGCTTTATTTATGAGTTTCCATTGTGCTGCTACCTTTTGTTCAGGGCTGCCCTGCCCAGCAAGGAGGCAGCCTAGTCACTGTCTGCCTGCAGAGGCTTTGCTGAGCTGCTGTGGGCTCCACCCAGCTGCCATGTGAACCTCCCTGCAGTCCTGTTTATAAGGGTTAGTTAGAACTGCCTCGGCAATGGTGGGCTGCCTCGGCAATGGCAAACTACCTCCGTAGTAGTGAACTGCCTCTGTAATGGCAGACACCCCTCCGCCACAGAGCTGGACCATCCCGGGTTCAGCTATGCTTGCTGTGAAACTCTCAATCCAGAGCATTTCTGATTGCTGTATTTTTGTGGGAGTGGAACCAGCCGAGCCTGATCACCTGGCTCCCTGCCTCTGAGTCTTTTTTTTAGTTGAACAGTCGACTGTCTCCCAGGTGTTCCAATCGCCTGTTTAAAAGGCGCCGGGATCTGTGTGATTTCCCTTGCGGAGACCCACTGCGCCAGCTGAAACAGCGGTGCTGAGATTTGTGGTGCTTTTTTGCCTGGGAATCTCCTGGCCTGGCTCCCTGTTTCAGTCCCCTTTTTAATCAGATGAATGAGAAACTGTGCCTTCATGGAGCTCCAACTGCCAGCTAAAA
>PVKV010027743.1:0-26004 GCA_004027835.1 Alouatta palliata | reverse complement strand
TCTGAAAATGTGGCGTCCACTCACTCTCTGCACTTTCAGTGGGAGCTACAATCCTGAGCTGCTGCTAATCAGCCATCTTGGATCTCTCTCCTCAATAAGGGGGAAAATTTTCAATGAAATAGGTAGCATAAATAAAAACCAATCAAAACTTCAGGAAACAACACACTTATAGAAATGCAAAATGCTCTGGAAAGTCTCAGCAATAGAATCAAACAATCAGAAGAAAGAACTTCAGAGCTTGAAGATAAGATTTTCAAATTAATCCAATAAAGACAAAAAAAAAATAAGAAAATATGAAAAAAGCCTCCAAGAAGTCTGGGATTATGTTAAATGACCAAACCTAAAAATAATTTGCATTCCTAAGGAAGAAGAGAAATCTGAGTTTAGAAAACATATTTGGGGGAAAAATCGAGGAAATCTTCCCCGGCCTTGCTGGAGACCTAGACGTCCAAATTCAAGAAGCTCAAAGAACACCTGAAAAATTCTCCACAGAAAGATCATTACCTAGGCACATTGTCATCAGGTTATCTAAACTTCAGGAAGGAAAGAATCTTAAGAGCTGTGAGGCAAAAGCACCAGCTAACCTATAAAGGAAAGCCTATCAGATTAACAGGAGATTTCTTAGCAGAAACTCTACAAGCTAGAAAGGATTGGGGTCCTATCTTCAGCCTCCTTAAACAAAACAATTATCAGCCATGAATTTTGTATCCAGTGAAACCAAGCTTCATAAATAAAGATAAAGTCTTTTTCTGGCAAACAAATGTTGAGAGAATTTACCACTAGGAAGCCACCACTATGAGAACTGCTAAAAGGAGCTGTAAATCTTGAAACAAATCCTGGAAACACATCAGTACAGAACCTCTTTAAAGCATAAATCTCACAGGACCTATAAAACAAAAATACAATGAAAACAACAATAATAAAAAACCCAGCATGATGAATGGAATAGTACCTCACATCTCAATACTAACGTTGAATGTAAATGGCCCAAATGCTCCACTTAAAAGATAACGGAACTGCAGAATGGATAAGAATTCACCAAACAACCATCTTCCTTCTTCAAGAGACTCACCTAACACATAAGGACTCACATACACTTAAGGTAGAGGGCTGGAAAAAGACATTCCATGCAAATAGACCCCAAAAGCAAGAAGGAGTAGCTGTTTTGTTTGTTTGTTTTTTGAGACGGAGCCTCACTCTGGCACCCAGGCTGGAGTGCAGTAGGGTGATCCCGGCTCACCGCAACCTCCAACTCCTGGGTTCAAGTGATTAATTCTCCTGCCTCAGCCTCCGAGTAAGTGGGACTCTAGGCATGCACCACCATGCCCGGCTAATTTTTTTTTTTTTTTGTATTTTTAGTAGCAGTGGAGTTTCACCATGTTAGCCACACTGGTCTTGATCTCCTGACCTCGTGATCTGCCCACCTCGGCCTCCCAAAGTGCTGGAATTACTGGTGTGAGCCACCATGCCTGGCCACTATTCTTATATGAGACAAAAAAAATTTTAAAGCGATGACAATTAAAAAAGACAAGGAGGACATTATATAATGATAAAAGGCCTTGTCCTATAGGAAAATGTCATAATACTAAACATATATGCACCTAACACTTGAGCTCCCAAATTTATAAAGCAATTACTAATAGACCTAAGAAGTGAGATAGACAGCAACACAATAATAGTGGGAAACTTCAGTACTCCACTGACAGCACTAGACAGGTCATCAAGACAGTCAACAAAGTAACAATGGATTTAAACTATACCCTGAAACAAATGGACTTGCCAGATATTTACAAAACATTCTACTGAACAGCCACAGAAAATACATTTTATTCTACAGCACATGAAACTTTCTCCCACCTAGACCATACTACCAGGCTACCATGAATACCTTTACATGCATAAACTAGAAAACCTAGAGGAGGGGCATAAATTCCTGGAAAAATACAACCCTCCTAGCTTAAATTTGGAAAATTAGATACCCTGAATAGACCAATAACATGCAGTGAGATTGAAATGGTAATTAAAAAATCTTCCATGAAGCCAGTATCACCTGAATACCAAAACCAGGAAGGGACATAATCAAAAAAGAAAACTACAGACCAGTATCTCTGATGAAAATAGATGCAAAAATCCATAATACAATACTGGCTAACCAAATCCAACAGCATAACAAAAAGATAATCTACCAGTGGGTTTCATACCAGGGATGCAGGGATGTTTTAACATATGCAAGTCAATAAATGTGATACAACACATAAACAAAATTAAAAACAAAAATCACAATAGATGCAGAAAAAGCACTTGACAAAATCCAGCATCCCTTTATGATTAAAACTCTCAGCAAAATTGGCATACAAGGGACATACCTTAATGTAATAAAAGCCATCTGTGACAAACCTATAGCCAACATCATACTGAATAGGGAAAAGTTGAAAGCATTCCCTCTGAGAACTGGAATAAGACAAGGATGCCCACTCTTACCACTTCTCTTCAACATAGTACTGGAAGTCTTAGGCAGAGCAATCAGACAAGAGAAAGAAATAAAGGACATTCAAATCAGTAAAGAGGAAGTCAAACTGTCGCTGTTTGTTGATAATATGATTGTTTACCTAGAAAATGCTAAAGACTCAGCAACCTTTCTGGATACAAAATTCATGTACACAAATCAGTGTAGCTCTTCTATACACCAAACAGTGACCAAGTTGAGAATCGAATCAAGCACTCAACCACTTTTCAATAGCTGCAAAAAATTAAAATACTTGGGAATATATGTAACCAAGGAGGTAAAAGACCTCTACAAGGAAAACTACAAAGCACTGCTGAAAGACATCATAGATGACATAAATAGAAACACATCCCATGCTCATGGATGGATAGAATCAATATTGTGAAAATGACCTTGCTGCCAAAAGCAATCTAGAAATTCAATACAATTCCCATTAAAATACCACCTTCTTTCTTCATAGAATCACCTGAATACCAAAACCAGGAAGGGGCATAATCGAAAAAACTAGAAAAAAACAATTCTAAAATTCATATGCAACCAAAAAGAGCTCATGTAGCCACAAGCCAAAAAGAACAAATCTGGAGGCATCAGATTACCTGATTTCAAACTATACTATAAGACCATAATCATCAAAACAGCATGGTACTAGTATAAAAATAAGCACATAGACCAATAGAACAGAATACAGAGCCCAGAAATAAACCCAAATACTTACAGCCAGTGATTTTCAACAAACCAAACAAAAACATAAAGTGGAGAAAGGATACCCTTTTCAACAAATGATGCTGGGATAATTGGCTAGTCACATGTAGGAGAATGAAACTGAATCCTCATCTCTCACCTTATACACAAATCAACTCAAGATGGATCAAGGACTTAATTCTAAGACCCAAAAATATAAAAATTCTAGAAGATAGCATTGGAAAAATCCTTCTAGACATTGGCTTAGGCAAGGATTTCATGACCAAGAACCCAAAAGCAAATGCAGTAAAAACAAAGATAAATAGCTAGAATTTAATTAAACTAAAGAGCTTTTGCACCACAAAAGGAACAGTCACAGAATAAACAGAAAACCCACAGAATGGGAGAAAATCTTCACAATCTATACATCTTATAAAGGACTAATATTCAGAATCTACAACAAACTCAAACAAATTAGCAAGAAAAAGCAATCCCATCAAAAAGTGGGCTAAAGACATGAATAGACAATTCTCAAAAGAGGTATACAAGTGGCCAACATACATATGAAAAAAAGCTCAATATTGCTAATGATCAGGGAAATGCAAATCAAAACCACAATGTGGTACCACCTTACTCCTGCAAAAATGGCCATAATCAAAAAAATAAAAAAATAATAGATGTTGGTGTAGATGCAGTGAACAGGTACCACTTCTACACTGCTGGTGGGAATATAAACTAATACAACCACTATGGAAAACAGTGTGGAGATTCCTTAAAGAACTAAAAATATAACTACCATTTGATCCAGCAATTCCACTACTGGGTATCTACCCACAGGAAACGAGGTCATTATAAGAAAAAGGTACTTGCACACACATGTTTATAGCAGCACAATTTGCAATTGCAAAAACGTGGAACCAACCCAAATGCCCATCAATCAACGAGTGAATAAAGAAACTGTGGTATACACATATGATAGAATACTACTCAGCCATAAAAAGGAATGAATTAACAGTTTTTGCAGCAACCTGGATGATATTGGAGGCTGTTATTCTCAGTAAAGTAACTCAGGAATGGAAAACGAAGCATTGTATGTTCTCAATCATAAGTGAGAGCTAAGCTGTGAGGATGCAAAGGCATAAGAATGACACAATGGACTTTGGGGACTCCGGGGTAAAGGGTGGGAAGGGGGTGACAAATAAAAGACTACAAATTGTGTGTAGTATATGTTGGGTGCACCGAAATCTCACAAAACACCACTAAAAAACTTACTCACGTAACAAAACATCATCTGTTCCTCAATAAGCTATAGAAAGAAAAAATTTTAAAAAAAGAGGTTTGGAAGACACAACCCTTGAGGCGCCCCTCTAGGTCTGTGAGTCTGTGGCTGTAACTCCCCAAGTAAGATATGGCTACTGGAAGAGACTTGTGCTTTGATCCCTAGGAGTAAATTTAAGTGAGTAAACGTTTTTGTAACATAAACAGAAGTATTTTGTGAGAAGTATCTGTGGCCACGTGTGCTGTTCTGAGCCTGTATTTATTACTCTAGGATAATAGTTCTCAAACATATGTGTGTATCAGAATTACCTGGAAGCTTGCTAGAATGCAGATGGCTGGGTTCCAACCCAAGAGTTTCTGATTCTATGGATCTGGGGTGGGGCTGGAGAAACAGCATTTCTGCAAGTTACCAGGTGATGTTGATTACTAAAATCTGTGCTTTGGACCTCTCTCTCTCCATCTCTCTCTCTCTCTCTTTCTCTCTCTCTCCCCTCTCCCTCCCTCTTCCTCTCCCTCTCCCTTTCCCCCTTCCTTCCTTCCTTCTTTCTTTCCTTCCTTCCTTCCACCCGTCTGTCCTCCCATATTTCCTTCTGTCCTTCCTCTTACCCTTCCCAGAATTCTTAGAAAAGTGTTCTGAAAGTTACTCGAGGATACCTTCAAGGATCTTTTTATTTAACAATAAATGTATTTGAAAACATTATTCCTCTGAACGCCCTAAGTAGGAACAAAGGAAGGGATTAATGAGAGGTTGGGGTCTGAGGGTGGAATAGGGAAGAGAAAGTTGTAGTTGACTCCAGTCTACTGCACATAACTGTCACATAATTTCTTTGACTAATAAATTAAACAAGAGAGTGAGATGGCTTTCTCTAAGGTGCATGTTTAACCTAAACACCAGGGTGGTTTCAAAATGTCACAGTTACTTGATGGCCACCTGGGTAAGCCCTCATGAATATTTCCCCTTTCTTGTTACTTGACTTAAGAAATCCATGGCAGCCTAGAAGCGTGTGCATCAGAGTCAGCAAACTCACACGGGGATGCTGACAAGGTGGCCTCCTCTGCCTATGGAACTAGTTCCCATTCCAGAAATAAATCATGTATCGTCACCTCCTATATTGTTGCACACTTCACTCCCTTTTCCTGGAGTGCCTAAGGCTAAGCAACTTCTTTTTCTTCGTTTTGTTCTAAGAGCTCTTTGTACATCACTTTATTATGGTAATTACCACATCTTACTGCCATTGCTTGGTGATGGACTGCAAGTATGTCAAGTGCAGGGATGCTCTCTGTACCTCCAGAACCTAATGGAGTCTCTAGGAAGCATTTGCTATTGAAAATAGGGCTATGGATATTCACAGACACAATTTTGTCTTTAATATAAGTCAAATGATCAATAAACAAGATCACAACTCAAGAGTAAGCAAAATGTGAGAGATCAAATACCCTTGTTCAATTTTCCTGTTCAAATGAAGCATAACCACAAACTTCCTCTGGTCCCCAGCTACCCTCAGCTCGCCGTCTCTCACAGTCTCTCTCTGCTCCACTATCTGCCAGTACTTTTGTGGAAATTGCAGGAATTGCCTTGGATTTCTCGTCTAACTTTTCCCCAGCCATCTCTGACGGGGATTCCCTTTTTTCTTTTTTCCTTCGAGACAAAACAGAGCCCTGATATTTTAAATGAATAAAATGCAGTATAGTGTAATTAGTGCTTAGAAAGAAGCTTGGATATATTTGATACTATTTTCAATTTTATTCTTGCTTTTAAAAGAAGGAGATATTTCTTTCCATTTATCTATCTAGCTATTTAAACTAGCTATCTATCATATATTTGTTTGTACGGATAGGACCATGACTGAAATGATGTTTAGCTCCCTTTAATCATGGATATTTTAGATGGTAGAATTCAAGTGTTTAAGACACTGTTCTTTATCCTGGACAGCATTTGTACTTAATTAGTGAGCATGTGTCACTTTTATAATTGCTGTTCCAAAATAATTAAAGAACCTAATGCTTCTGTAAGTATTTAGAAGACTCCATGCCTCATCCAATGCCGAACTATAGATTTATCTGCCCTGCTATTCAGAGGTCCCCAAATGCAAAGATGCATAGTCTTGAATTACCAAACTTCAGAGTGGAAAGACATCTTGTATTTATTTATAGCATTTTCAGTTGTTGAAATGCTGCTGAGCTGAACTTGGGTGCCTTTTTAATCTGCAGTGCACATGAGGAATGAATCTGACACTATTCACCAGGTAGATCAAGGAGAGAGGTATGTCAGGCAGCCAACGTGGTTTGTCTTTAGAATGTCAAAGCAATGGTGTTCATTAAGCTTTCTCCCCAAAAGGTATGTAGCTTCAGAAATTAAAAATAGTGTACAAGGTGGTTATGAAGTGATTGTTCTCCAGGTGAGATATTATGAAGGGTTGTTGTTTTAAATGTAGTTGGTAAATAATCTTTTTTTTTTTTTTTTTTTTTTTTTATCTTGCTGACTTTATAGGGTTTTGGTGCTGCTATAAGCTAGCTATTACTTCTTGCTGGGAACCAAAAGTTAAAATGGAAATTTTGGCTGAATCCTCAGGTGATAGACATCACATCGAAATACGAGCTGTGAGAGCATCCTATAGAAACATATAAGCAAAAGCCCTAAAAGTAGTTATAGGATTCTAACATATCTCATTTACCTCAAGGATAAAGAAGAGTCAGTTGTTGGACATCAAGGAGAATTTGTGAAAAGGATTTCACTGGACACCGAGTAGTCCTCAAGGAGGAAAGGTTTATGTTTGCATGGGTACTTCTCTTGCAGGCTGAGTCAAGAGAAAAGGGCTTTGATGGGATCTCTTGGAGAATGTGACATGTGTCTTCTTTAGTTAGGAGGACACACTGAACTGGTGTCTGACTCCTTCCCAGGAAATATTCAGGGTGAGAGAGGGGCTGAGGACCTGCTGTGGTCTCACTGAGCCTGTGGGGTGGAATAAAAGACACACTAGAATGACAGGGAATGAAGGTGGTCCGGGGACAGAGCTCTCTGGCTCCTTTTGGGATAGTGGCAGAATGCACCACAGAAAGTGAAGTCCCAGAGAAAATAACCTTTTGAGTTATGGCCCAGGGATAATAGCTACCCTCATACTGAGATTCAGTCTAAGAAATGGCCTGTTCCAAAGGGATGACAGGTCAAAGGCAGGATAAGAAAACAGGTCAGTTGGGTCACTAGTTTATAAGCCATGTTAAGATATACTTGGGATAAGTCAGAATTATGGCACCAGTGACTTTGGGTTTCCATATGCAACCTCTTACATAATTCCTGAAATATCAATTGGTCCCATACCTGTTGAAGAAATCAGTACCCTCAAGTGGAAATTAACAACAATTGCAACACGAAACCAAGCAACCCCTAAACAAAAAACGCTTGCTGGTAGTTCACACGTCACTAAATGCTGAATAAGTTTAAGAAATATCGGTTAGAAAGGGCACTAGATGATCAATTTGACCTGGGACACCCACATGTCATAGTTTAGCTTTGTACTTGGGATTTTGGTGACCCTCCTAGGTTGGTTCCTACGCTTGTTCCTTCACTCTAGCACAGGTCTTGCCCCTAACACCACATCCCACACTATCTGCTTCACAGAGAAAACACAAGATTTGGGGCATTTTGAGTATACACCTGTAAAATCAGAAAAGTATAAGCCTTATTTTATTTAAATCAATCTTAGTTAAAGAGTATAACTGAATTTCACAGATTATCAGTTCCAAACAGCAATCATTCATAAAAAGCTAGGAAAGAATGGAAGTCTGTTGATGCATGAGATTTGTGAAGGTAAGTCTTTAATCAGCCATTACATCTTAGATAGAGAAGGTAAGGCAACACATATTTTCATAATGGTTACTATAAAATTATAGTTAAAGATAAACTTATTCTGTGTCTTGTCATCATAAAATTGAATATTTGTCTCTGTTTACTATGGAGGACATTCAGCTTTCTTAAAATATTGAGATGCTGATTTAAGTAATTTCAAGTAATGTTGACATTTAAGTTCCAGAGTAGACTATGATATGGATAGAAACCCAATTTATTAGAGTATTTGTTGCAGAAAACTATGTTTTAGTTACATCTGTAAACTATGTTTCTCATGAGAGGTTGATTTACCATTGAAGGTTAAGTGTTGGTGATTATTAACTAATGGTATTACTAATGCAGCTCAGATTAACTCATAAGAAAAAAAGGACTGTGAATTTTTTTAAATTAGGAGCATAGCTACATGCGTAACTCTTCTTTGTGACATTTATTTACAATTAAAATTAAGAGTCTAGCATATTAACTTTGAAACACCAAGAGTATCTTGAGTTCTTTCTGTGTCTTATAGTAACCATTAACCCTGTCTAACCAACCAAGTCTACCTCCAGGGTATAGGTGGTAACAAGATCTGACCTCGAAATCCAGTCAATTTTTGCCTCTACACTTGTCTATTATTCAGAATTTTTGTTATAATTTATCAATAATTCAACTTAAGACGATTCAAGCAAAAGAACTTAACTCACACAACTGTAAAGTCTCGGCAATATGTCAGGCAAGATCCAGTATCACTGGGATTGGCTCTCTCAGACCTGGTTCTGCTTCCTCATGTTGGCTTTGTTATCAGGCAACTTCTTCCCTCAGCATGATCAGGTGGCCACTAGCAGCTCGCACTTTCCTTTGAACAATTTAGTGGGAAGAGAAATTATTTCCTAACACTTCCAGTAGAAGTCCTGGAACTGATGGCTGTTGGTTCTGATTGGCCCAGTTTGGGTCCACCGCAAACCAATCACTATATTAGAGAGATTCAGCACTCCAGTTGGCAAGGTCTGGGTCATAGCTCCCCTCCCTGCCAACAAGAGGAGGGCCTACCTATTTGATAGACCTAGAGAGCAGTGTGAAGGGGATGTTTCGAGTAAGAAACAAGTCTCTCTGGTTTATGCACACCCTTGTCAGGCCTGGCTCGCTGTTGTTCCTTCTTTCCTGACAAACTAGTGGAGTTTGCCGGTGTGCACACACTGTGCTCTCACACTATGCCTGGCCCCAGTCTGCTCCATATTTTCCTCATCTCTAAGCCCTCGCAACCTTAGCCCCACATTAGAAGCTACATGGGACTTTAACTTTAAAAGATAATGGTACTCAGCCCACCTGAGAGAGTCTAATTCAACTAGTCTATGGTAGAGCCCTCTTGGCTGGGTTTTGTACAAGCTTCCTACGCGATTTTAGTGAGCAGGCAGGGTTGAGAGCAGCTTCCTCAAGCTAAACTTGATGCTGGCAAGAACTTGTCCACCATTCACACGGAGGAAAATTCCTGTCCTAGAAATTTAACCAGATCTAACCCTTCAGCTGAGGGAATGGAGCACTAATGGTGACATTACAGTTATTTACCATGACAGAGAAAAAATTTGGAGAAGCATGGGACCTCCTTATTACTCTTGAAATAATACTAGAAGCTGTCCCTTATTTTGCCCTTTCATATAGTTTACCCAGTCTATAATTAACTGGCTGAGTTACCAAATAGATGTTGTTCATTGATTTTTATAATGAGAGATGTTTTAAAGTGCAGGTTTTGTGTGTGTGTGTGTGTGTGTGTGTGTGTGTGTGTGTTTCTTCCACAAAAAAAAAAAAAAAAAAAAAAAACTCAAAGAGGAAGAAATCTTATGTACCATTGGTTGTTTCAATACTGATTCTTTTTTCATTTTCTGTCCCCGGATTGAATTGTCATTGCTTGGCTCTCAAGAACCACGTTGTATATTTTCTGCTGTATGAATCATTATAAACAACAGCTTTGGGAAGGCATTCCAGGGCCAGTAATTATACTGATGAAACAGAAAGACTGTATTCCAAGTAAGGTTAATTTTAGCAGAAGTCAGATAAAAATGTTGTCAACTAACAGCAAACATGCTGGCAATGGAGCCAAAAGCGCTGGTAGCAGAATCCGCCTGTTTGGGCTGAGCAGTTTCCAGGGTCACCACAGAGAACCAGAGCGGACCTCCGGGCAGCCCCAAGTTGCATAAAAGTTTGAAGTAGATATAACTAGCTGATTATTAATAATCCTGAGAAATTGCAAGTGGAAAGTTTTTTGAATTAGAAATGTAACCAAGGGTATTTATTGCTGACCATTTTAAGTTATGGGTGTGAGGTGGGGTGGGAAGTAAGGCTCATAGACCTCTGTAGTTGAGAGCTGATCCAAACTTAAAACGTTTATTTCTCCATGGAATAAGCTATTCTGTGAAGAAAATCCCTGAATAGAGAAAAAGAAAAAATGTTGCATCTTATTAGGAAAGACATTTAGATGTCTTTTTTTAAACACCCACTTTGTTCAAAATTATGTTTTCTGCAAGGAATACAGTTTCTTTAAGAAATCACATAGGCTCCTTGTAGCCAGTATCTATCTCAATTCAGCTTACAGAAATGAGTTGCTGGATAATTAAGCAAATGAGTCTTTCCAGAAAAGAAAAAATTAAGGCTAAAAATGCAAAGGCAATTGGTGAAGAAGTCTGCCACTGAAGAGAATTTTGGCATAAGGAGTTCAAAGCATGACTTAAAAAAAGCCTCCAGCAAACTCAGAGATTGCCTTTGGAGGATACAAGAATATAAACTCATTTTAAATATAATAAATTCAGGGAATGAATCAAGCATCTACCTTAATTTTCCTATAAGAACTATCCCTGAGAGTAACCAAGTAGTAGATAAAGAATAGTTCTTCCTTAAAAATGTTTTATCTAATGAGGAAGGAATGTTAGAATCAGGAAATACCCATTTTACAATCCTCAATGAATTAGTGGATCTGTGAACTGACCATCAACAGCTCCTGACATTACATTTTAAAAAGGCAACCAGAAATCACGTGCCTCCTAATGGATGTATACAGCACCACCAATCAAGTAGTCTTGCCAACAAAAAAGCAAAATATCTTTATCATCTGTATTTTTACCTATCTATTCATCCATTATATTATCTATCTACCTACATATCTGTCCATCCATCCATCCATTCATCCTATCAATCTATTATTTAGCTAGCTAGCTATCAAACTTGAATGTGATCAAACCTCTAAATATTACTATCAACTTATAGGAAATAAAAGAGATGGGGGAACATGTTCAAGACACCTTGAGAATAAAAACAGCAGAAGTTAGATAGATGGAAACTCTATAAGACAAACAACTTGATTTCTTCAGTAATAAAATTGTAAGGAAAATAATTAGATATTAGTAGAAACCTGTAGACTATTAGAGACATAAGAATCATATTAACTAACTGTAATTATGTCTCTTGTTTGGATCCTAATTTTAACAAAAACAACTTTAAAAAATATTTATAAGCCAATTGTAAAAATATGAGCACAAAATGAATATTTGATAATATTAAATATTCTTTTTTTTTTTTTTTTTTTTGAGACAGAGTCTCATTCTGTCGCCAGGCGCCAGGCTGGAGTGCAGTGGCGCGATCTCGGCTCATTGCAACCTCCGCCTCCTGGGTTCAAGCAATTCTCCTGCCTCAGCCTCCTGAGCAGCTGGGATTACAGGCGTGCACCACCACGCCCAGCTAATTTTTTGTATTTTTAGTAGAGACGGGGTTTCACCATGTTGGCCAGGATGGTCTCAATCTCCTGACCTTGTGATCTGCCCGCCTCGGCCTCCCAAAGTGCTGGGATTACAGGCATAAGCTACCGCGCCCGGCCTAAATATTCTTAATTATTAAAAGTAAACTCTGTGTTTTAGATATATAGTAAAATATTTGCAAATGAAATACTCAAATGCTTAGGATTTACCTCAAAATAATCTGATGTGAGTGGGGAAGTGGTAAGGAATTTAGAGGAAACAAAATATTATATGAAAACATTTGAAGCTATGTGATGGTTACATGGGGGCTTATGGTAGATTAAAGATATATTCGTCTGTTTTAACATGTGTGATGAGGAATCTAACTTCATTTTTTGATGTTTGACTGCTGAAAACTTTTAAGCCTCGCCCTTCCCTCATCCCCTTGTACCTCACATCTGAGCAAACTGGTAAGAAAGCCGGGTGTTCCCTTCCTTGTCACAGGTGGGAGAGTCAAATCGTGCAGGCCCCTTCCCAAACATGCAAACCCTCCTCCTCTCCCGACCAGTTCAATTCCTGGCTCTGTCAAGCCACTTCAAACCTGCTCTAGAGGCCTGCCCTACTCTCCCCAGAGAACTCAATTACGTAGCCAGTTGGTCTAATACATGGGTGGCCAGGGGACCCCACTTGCCGCTGGCATCTGAAGTAGGGGCAGTCTCGTTGGAGATGCTGCTCTTTAACTGTGCAGTCTGCACTAAATCTGGGTGGCTATGATCAGAATTGTGCTGCAGTCCATAGTACACCAGTTGGTGTCAGATAACTCTTCATTCACTCCTCCCTCAGAAACATCTAGGAGGAAGTAATAAAAACCCATCTTCTTTTCTAAATATACCTCATTTAGCCCCTGGGATGTCTCCTTTATACAAAAAAAGAAAGGTCTGGGTAGACTGAAAATGATAAAGCAATTAAATGATTCTAGAAAGCAAGCCATATCTGAGGAAACAAGAGGCAATTTCTCAGCTAGGAGAGAATACCGTTATACTCACTCCACTCAAGCACAGATTACGGTTGTCGGGCCCTGCTTTCTTTCTGACAAGCCTAGAGCTATTTTCTGAATACACTAAAGACTTCAATATTAAAAATAACTTCAAGCTGAAGGCAGAAGAATATAAATTAATCCATTCATGCAACATATATATTTATTGAATGTCTACGTATGCCAGACATAGTTCTAGACTCTGGGCATCTAACTATGGACAAAGTAGACACAGTTTTTCCCCTTACAGAGTTTACAGTCTAGAAAGGGCTTGGATGGGGTAGATAGATCAGAAAAAGTAAGCGAATAAATAAGTTAATGTTTAAAATTGTGTTAAGTGCTTTAAAGACAAATTTAAAAGTTAGCTGGAGGAGAAGAGCTGGAAATGATGATCTCAGTGATGACGGCAGCTATGTGAAAAGCAGAAATGAAAGTGGGTCTAGGTCTCCTCCATGTAAAACCCAGGCATTGCACAGCACCCTGTGCTCAGCAGGGTCCCATGCTTGCCGTAAAACTCAATTGGCACCATCTTGAAATTCTTAATAATGAAAAAGAACATCCGAATTTCAATTTGCACTGAGATCTGCAAAGTATGTAGCTAGTCCCTGGGAAAAGCAGTACAATGAGAAAGAATGGAATTTGCTCAGACTGAGACAAGGAAGAATCGGTTGTATGAGAAAAATTGAAAGACAGCCAAGAAGGTTGAGGAGAAAGAGTGAGGAGCTGAGTGGCAGGAGATGAAGCTAGAGGGAGGCAGAGGCTCAGGCAGTTGTGGGAGTGGCCTCTCTGCTGTGGCCATAAAACTTGAGTGAGTCCAGTGGTACCGTATTCATCTATTTTCACCCTGCTGATAAAGACACACCCAAGACTGAGCAATCTACAGAAGAAAGAGGTTTAATTGGACTTACAGTTCCATGTGGCTGAGGAAGCCTCACAATCATGGCAGAAGGCAAGGAGGAGCAAATCACATCTTACATGGATGGCAGCAGGCAAAGAGAGAGCTTGTGCAGAAAAAGTCCCATTTTTAAAACTGTCAGATTTTGTGAGACTTATTTACTATCATGACAACAGCACAGGAAAGACTTGCCCTCAGGATTCAGTTACCTCCCACTGGGTCCCTCCCACAATACATGGGAATTCAAGATGATATTTTGGTAGGGACACAGCCAAACCATATCAGACACAGAGACCATGGCCCTGAGAAATTCTCCTGGGGAGCTCTTTCTGACAATCCAACCCTAAACTGGGGCTGAAGCCTTGCGACACAGGCCGACAAGAGATAATAAGCAGCTAGAAGAGAGCCAGCTGACTGGAGGCTTCCTTTTGATATTCTCATTTGGAGGCAGAGGGCAGCTGGATCTGGAGGTGGGGACCACCGGGCCCATTGCTGGGATGATGGGGCTTCTGCCAACCATCACCAGGGGTGCAGGAAGGTGTAAGCACCAACTAGAGAAATCTTCACATGCCTAGGAATTATTTTTCTCTACATTCTCACTTTAAAGTCATATCTCAAATTCTGTATTCTTTCCTCAAAGAAAATCTGGCATTTTAAACACAGTCTATTTTGATTTGATGAAACAAAGTCAATTTATAAATCTGGTCAGCTGTTACTAAGTTATGAATAGCAAATAACACCATCAAGTGGTGAGCATCTGAAATCACTTATAAGTTTCAGGTATTTTCTAATATGTGTAAGATATTACAGACTTTTTATTGTGTTAGACAAGCAGCTATTTTTATTTCTCTCAAACCTTGAGATCACCAGATATGCAGGAGACAGAGGTTTAACAGAGCTATCTTCGAATTAATTGGACACAGGAAATTGCTACCAGCTACTTTTCTCTCCCATCTGAAAATCCAGAATACCTTAGGAGAGAAGGCATAGTGCAGTACAAAGGTCATGTTGGAACTGTTATTTAAAGTGTCTACATCTTTTCCTCACCAGTGGGGGCCATTAGGCCAACTGGTCCTCCTGACCAGGTCATAGTCTTAGACAAGGGTGCCAGGGCGGATGTAGTGATTGAATTGGTACAAGATGGCCTTGGTAGGTAGCTGACTTTATAGACCCTTGACACCCGCCGTATCTGTTTGAGAATGAGAAGATGCTTACCAGGTCAGCCTTCCTCTGCTCACCTGAGGAATGGAGCTTATTAATTAGAATAAAGCGATTATCTGCAGTCATTGAACACCTACAAAGTACCACGCACTTTACGTGCATTCTCTCACTTAATTCTAACTACATGACTAATAAATAGTTTTTCTACAGTTGCTAAAAGTGAAGCTTGAAGCAGTTATGTAAGTTGGTGTCTTAGTGCTCATGAGTGGAATCCTGGAATTTGTGCTTAAAGTCTCCCTGAAGTCAAAGTCCATTCTCCCAATGTTTACCTTATTCCTCCCCAAGGAAGCCCCTTCTTCCATTTGCCACAGAAGTGGAGCAGAGCTGGGTCAGCAGTCAGCATTTTGTCCTTTTCAGACAGGCATATTCCTCATTGGCCCAGTGTTTGCGAGAAACAGATGGAACAGGCACCAGGATGCTGCCATGCTCAAGAGACAATCAAACCCTGCTCCAGGAGACTTTTCTATATGACATTTTGTTAGATTGTTTGAAATGTTATTAAAACCAGGGCATTACAAGCAAACATTAGCACAGCCTGGTTCAGTGGCTGTGTGCTGAGATTAGTTGTTATGTTAAAAACAAGATTCATTGTTATGTTTTAAAAATACTGTCCAGTTCAGCACGGTGGGTTTTGCTTTAAATACCAGATGGCTCCAAATATCCAGCCAGATTCTCTCAGGGTATAAGAAATTTCTTGGCAGTAGAATGGGTGTTTGGGGAGGTGTATTAACTCTTTCTGACTTTTAATATGCTGACTGCTGAAATGTATCTTTAGTGTTCTCCAAGTCTTAAAGAGACTCATTCAGAGAACTAAAAACTGCCTAATGCATATGAAAAACAAGACACTATTAAAGAGAAATTACTAACCAAGAAACCAAAGTAATGCATTAGATACAAGCAATACTGTCTCTAAACTGGGTTTAACTATGACCACTGGGATGAGTGAAAAGAATGATCCAGCCACACTGGCCTCCTTTCCCCCTGACTTTGGTGAACCCTTTCCAGCCTCTGGACCTTTGCAAATGTGTTTCCTCTGCCTGGAAGGCTTTCCCCATCCAGCTCCATAGTGTGGTTGCCTTTTTCTTATACTCTTGTCTTCAGCTTAGATGTTACATCCTCAGAGAGCACTTCCTTAGCGGTTCTCTGTCTGTCCCTTTGTACCCAGTTTATTCCCTTAGCAGCATTCATCACAATGTGGCATTTTTTTTTTTTTTGGTTGTCTGTGTGTTTATTTCCTGCCTTCTCCTCTGGAATATCATCTCTGTGAGGGTAAGATCCAGCATATTTGCTTTAGCGATGTGTACCCAGCTTCTAGATCACAATGCCTGGCACTTCCAGAGAATCAATAAGTATTTGTTAAAGGAATTCATGATAACTATCCCTTGACATTTGACAATAATTTTGAATGTCAAATTTCTTTAGTAAAAGCAAAATCTAAATTTTGTCTTTATAACTCATCTTCCTCTTCATAATTGTGAATACTGTATTCCCAGGACAGAAGTTGGTACACATGTAATACATTAGAAATAGCAAGCAGATACATGGGACTATGCTTTTTTTCCCTCTCTTTTTGAAGGAAAAAAAAATGATAGTACAGTATTACATGGTAATTCAAGGTAGAGATAGTCTTGAAGCAATTAAGAGGTTGACTGGCCTTCACGTTTGCCTGGGAGAGAAAAGTATGAGCAGAAAGAACAGAAACAAACTTAACCTATTACTATATTGAGAATTCATATTGAAGAACTTTTGACTGAATTAATAACAGCAGAGAGAAAAAAGAAAAATAGCCCGACAAACATGATGGAACAGAGTCATACTGTGGTTTTTATCTGAACGAGGTTTGAAAATTCTTCGTTGTCTAATTATTTCTGGAAGATGTATGCTGGGTTACATTTTATGAGACTTAGCTAGATTGTTGGAAACAGGAAGGTAAATGTATCATTCTGGTATAATTAGAAAAAACGAGAAAAAAATGATGGCACAAGACTTTCAAAGGATTTGGAGAGAGAATAAATTCTGTGGGACTTGGATTGAAAGCCTAAAACTTTGTACTAAGTTGGGTAAGTAAAAACATATATAATCACCTAAAATTCACAGTTGAGAAGGAGGAAGGGCACTAGATTTCAGAGGGAAAAAAATTATGTGGCCTTGATAATACTAAATACTAGATGTCTCTAAGTCTTTTATCACAGATGGAATGATACTAATAGCATATGAAAATATTATGATGGATGGAGAAACTCAATTTTTAATTATCCCAAGTTTATATCATTTGTTCTCATGCTCCTAATAAAAAAAAAAGGCTCACATTTTAAATTATTAAGCCTACCTAACCGCCAGAATTTGACATCTGCATCTGTCTTGCTGTGGGTGAGAACACATTTTATTTACAATATGTTGCTTGCTTGATTATTATTCATTTTCTTTTTGATTGTTAAAGTGCTTCACTGCAAACCAATTATTCTCTCACACTTTTTAAGTCCCACTGAGAGCCTGGGCAGAATCCTCATTTAGATCCTCTGCCGCATTATGGCACCCCCAGGGCATTACCCTAGGCTACTATGATGTTCTCCTCTACTTTGGCGTCATGGAGCTCATTCTCCTTTTTTTGGGTAACAGAACTCTCATACTGCCCTTGGGGACCTGGCTGCGAATGTGACCCCAACCTAGCCACATGGCATGTCTTGCCCTCCTGGCTGCAGTGTTTGGTTGAGAGTAGACACTTGAACCAAGTTGATCCAACCAGAACTGATCCTGAAACTTTTACAGGAGCAAAAGAAAGAAGGATTTTCTCTCTTGGGCTTTCAGCTATTGTTGAGGATCAGGGGTTCAGGGGAGCCCTCAGTTCCCCTGAGAGGAAGTTTCTCCAGGTTCTTGGTCTATCATTTCCCAAGAATAGGAGAGGAGACCACGGCACAGTGCTATCCTAAAAGTAAATGCCAGACTCAAATGTGTTTGTAGAAAGTGATTTATTTAGGTAAAGAAAGATAAAAAGGAGAAGAATAGAGAAAAATTCCACAAACAGCGTGTGGAAGCGGGACCCCAGAGGGGAAATCCAGGAGGGGAAAGAGAGCTCCCACAGATTCCAGAGAGCTGGAAATCCGGTGTGGGTGAAGGAGCAGGGGAATTTATCCTGGGAGAAATTCCCACTTCCCCAAGTTCCTCTGGCCAATGAAAGGAGTTCCTCTAAACTTCCGCTGGGGTGATTGACCCTTTAGTTTCTTCTCGCGCCCATGAAATTTAAACATAAACCGTTAAATTTCCCAGATGAAGACGGAATGGGGGGGGGGGGCATGGCACTGGGAAGTTCTTGCCCTTAAAACTACGCCCCCTTGTGGACCCAGAAAGAGAACATGTTCCCTTACTATGACCATGTTAACTTGGAAAAAGGAAGCCCACCGTAAGGATTGAGCTTGCTGGAAATAAAGCCACAGAGAGGATGATGGCATAGACCTGAGATGGACAGAGGCTCCTCCCTGACAACTGTTCTGAGCAGGTGGATTCAGCCTGTGACTTGCCCTCTGATTGGATGGAGAGTCATCTCTCCTAGAAGTTCATTGTCAGTTCATGGGCCAATGACTGTCTCTAAAAAAGTTATTCACTCATGGTGAAAAGAGAAAAATCGGGTTAAAGCCAAGAGTTTTCAAAGAAGTTAGCTTTTCAAGTTGAAGAACTGCTCCTGTTTCCAAGATTGTAGACTTTGTACATTATTAAATGTTAAATGGTCCTTCATTTGTGATAGTAGATGCTATTTTTTAATATCCATATTTGGAATATAAGTACGTGATGACAGCTGCTGTAATCCCAGATATTAATAGATTAACCCAATAAAATCATGTCTTCCTCAAGTAAAATCTGAATATAGGGACTATCCCCATGTTCACTCAGGGACCCACGTTGGCTTCCATATTGTGGATCTGCCCTTACCTAGGTTCCCCAAGGTCTTCTCTGTCCAGCTGGCAATATAGGAAGAGAAGGAAGATTGCTAGAGGGAGATTTTTATTGGTCAAGCCTGGAAATGTGATATACAATTACTTCTATTCCTATTCCATTGCTAAAATTCACCATGTGGCCAAACCTGACAGCAAATAAGGCTGGGAATTACAGTTTAGCCGTGGGCCCAGGAGGAAGAGGAAGCAGGATTAGTGACAACTTAGCCAATCCCTCCCACATTTGGCAAAATTAAGTTTCAAGCCTTCTGTTATGTATCTTCTTTTGTTCTGTGAAAGTTTAGGAGTCTACAGAATCCAGAAAAACTTGGTAACTACTGATCTAACTTCAATTCCTTCATTCTATAAATGAGAAAACTTAATTCTGAAAGGTAAACTGACTTGCCTAAGATAGTACAGCTGTAAGATGACACATCTGTACTTAAATGACCCGAAGCCAGGATGGACAGCTTCCATTAAGCCAGTGTTACCCAGACCTCAGTCATTCAAGGCACTCCTCTGTTATCAGTTTAACTGTACCAGCCCTACAAAGATATGTTGGACCCCCTGAATTTCAGAAATGTGACTTTATGCAGAAATAGAGTTCTTATAAGAGTAATACAATTAAAATGAGGTCATTAGGGTGGGCCCTGATCCATTATGACTGGTGTCTTAATATAAAGGGGCATTTGGACACAGACAGACACACAAAGAGGAACACGACATGAAGATACAGACAGAACATTATTTATAAGCCAGGCGTGTCTGAGGCTACCAGAAACTGGGAGGCCTGGAACAGATTCTCCCTAGTAGGCCTCAGAAGGAATCACTTGCTGGCACCTTGATTTCAGGGTTCCCAGCTTCCAGAACTACAAGACAAGTTTCTGTTGTCTAAGCCACTTGGTTTGTGGCATTTTGTCATGGCAGCCCTAAGCAACTAACACAATCTTCATGATTTTTGCCATATTTGTGAACCTCTTGTGGTTATAAATTATTAGTTATAGGGTTTTGTTCTAAGATGACCCACCATTAAAATTTAAATAAATTTACTACCCTGAGTCCCTTGGCATACAGCTGGGCCTGTCTACATCTTTATACCCCCGTGTCTTCCACATGTGTTGAGAGCCCTCAATTGGCCTCTTTCAAAGGCAGTGGGGTGGGAGCTGGGAGGGACCTCCAGTAATAAGAGAAATGCAGTACAGTGGTTGATCTAACCGTGAGATGGTTTTGTTGCTGCACTCCATCACAATGTCCTTGGTCTCTCAACTTACTTGGGTGCTGAGAACGCTACATGCCGTCTGAGCCAGAGATCACTGCGGAAGCAGGAGCTGAGAAACAGGATTCCTCATTCCTCCCTGTTTGAGTCTAGCCTCTCCTCACCTGTGTAATTTTTGACTATTAAAATCTAAAATGATTGTCCTTGTATTAACTGAGATCATATTACATGGTCGACACTTTGAGAAATATTCCCCAAACTGACAGGTCTGGCTGCATTTACTCATACTGACTCTTGTACCTGGGGTGTCCTCACCTCTTTATTCCATTATCAAAATATTTTAATGCCTAATAATATTTCTTCCTTCATGAAACCTTTTCATGCCCCCATGATCGGAGCACTTCTTCCTCCTGTTGGCCCACAGCATCCATTTCTCTCTTCCCTCGTTGACTCTGACTTCTGGACTGCACTGCTTCACACGGAGTTGGACGTCCTTGTCTCGCATTATTATTTGCTTTTTCATTGACCTGTCATATACATCTTTGTATCCTTATGTATGTTTTCATGATTAAACATTTATTGACCCAGAACATGATAGATATGATAAATGAGCAAGAACATGATACATGTGATAAATGAAGTCAAAAGAAAAAAAAAGCTGTGATAGTTCAACCTCAATCTATTTTTTTGAAGTTCAAAGACCCACACTCATAAAGATGGAAGGTACTATGAAGGTGACTAATCTGAGAACTGAAATAGGTAAATACCAAACAGGTCAAAACTATTCTAATATCTTAAGACTCTGAACAAATTTTAAAATGCTCCAAGTAACAGAGAAGTGAAATAGCTGACAGTGGTTAAAGAAAGATTGCACTAGTCATATAGAAAACTTGGAATGCCGGGCGCAGTGGCTCACCTCTGTAATCCCAGCACTTTGGGAGGCTCAGGCAGGTGGATCACGAGGTCAGGAGATCGAGATTATCCTGGCCAACATAGTGAAACCCTATCTCTACTAAAAATGAAAAAATTAGCTGGGTGCAGTGGTGGGTACCTGTAGTTCCAGCTACTTAGGAGGCTGAGGCAGGAGAATTGCTTGAAACCAGGAGGTGAAGGTTGCAGTGAACTCATGCCACTGCACTCCAACCTGGGCCACAGAGTAAGACTCTGTCTCAAAAAAAAAAAAAAAAAAAAAAGGAATAAAATTAGAAATATAATACAGTCAAGTGATTCTGTTCATCTTCCCAAATGTGTGGATTATTCAATTTGTAGCTTTTTTGGCCTCTTCCATTTTCTGGAGCATTTCCTTTCTCATTGGCAGCTCAATTAGGGAATTTCTTTTTGCTTCTCAAAGGTGACTTTAAAGGTCAGGTAGGGAGAGGAGGCTGAAGTCAAGCAATGACGTGGCTCAGAATCTGCAGGAAGAGATTTCGCCTTGTTCCCTTTCAGGAGGTACAGAGGTGTCTTGGGCTCATTCTCTCATTACTAATGTCCTTTACTTCACTTTGCCATTGAAATGGGCCATTTTTTTTTTTCTTAGAACCAGAATCTGCTGAAAGATACAGTATTTTATTTCATCCCAATTGATGCCATGGGAAAATATGGATTTTTAAAAAACTGGCAGATTTATTGTTCATTTTATTTCATGTAGGGAACTGAATACTTAAAATGATTGGTAAAATTAGTAAAGGGTTAAAAAATCTATATGTTTAGTTTTAAAAATAATTTAGGTGGAGGAGTGAAGAATGAGAGCTAACCATTTCTGAGCACATATTTTATGCCAGATACCGTGATTTATGCATTTATTTTTCAAATAGGCGATAAATTTGGTAGCTCTCAATTTGAAAGACACAGAATGGCACACAGGGAGTCTCCCTCCCTTCTTTTTCCTTTAGCACCCCCAGTTTTCCTCTTCAGAGTTCACCAAAGTGAAATGATCCTTGTGAGTCCCTATAGATATACTTCATTCATATTGAACCTAATATTTTTCTTTAAAAAAAATGCACAAATAGGGATATATTACATACTCTAATTTTTGGGGGGTAGGGGATGGAGTCTCGCTCTGTCACCCAGGCTGGAGTGCAGTGGCATGATCTCAGCTTACTGCAACCTCTGCCTCCTGGGTTCAAGCGATTCTCCTACCTCTGCCCCCCAAGTAGCGAGTAGCTGGGGTTACACGCGCGTGCCACCATGTCCAGCTAATTTTTATATTTTTAGTAGAGATGGGGTTTCACCATGTTGTTCAGGCTGGTCTCGAACTCCTGACCTTAGGTGATCCACCCGCCTCAGGCTCCCAAGGTGCTGGGATTACAGGCATGAGCCATCATGCTCAGCCTGCATACTCAATTTTATACCTTGCTTTTTCACTGAACAATTTATTTTGAAGATCATTCCATATAAGTATGCAAAGAATTCCTCATTTATTTTATAAATTTATAAATTTTTGTTGTATGGATGTGAATTTTTTTGAACCAGTTTCCTACTTTTGTTTATTTAAGGTTATTTCTAAGCCTCTGTAATTACAATCATATAATGAAAAACCACGCACGTGTTATTTCTTAATTGTGTGAGACTGTATGTGTGATAAATTTCTTGATGCGGAATTGTTTGTTCAAATATATCCATTTTATGTGATAGATGTTGTCACATATCCCTTCATAGATACTGTGTCAGTTTTCATTCCCACTAGCAGAGAGTTATTAGGACCATAATAGAGTAGTTTAATTAATCTTTCCACAACTCTATGAGGCTAGTATAATTATCCCATTTTGCAGATGAAGAAACTGAGGTTCCAATGAATAAACATACTTGACAAAGATGGCATAGCTAATACCAAGCAGTGCCAACGTTTGATCCCAAGCTTATCTGAACACAAATACATAAATCTACCTTCTTTCTGCCATGCCGTCCTCTTGTACCTTATTATTTGTATTGGATTATAGGCACAAATTTCTTTAGAAACTTTTGTTATCAAATTCACAATTGTAACAAAAATGCTTATGGCAGTATGCATCTTTAGTATAGCACTTAACTTTTAAAAATGCTCTCACATGGGGTTGTGCGCGATGGCTCGAGCCTGTAATCCCATCACTTTGGGAGGCCAAGGAGGGTGGATCGCCTGAGGTCGGGAGTTCAACACCAGCCTGACCAACATGGAGAAACCCCGTCTCTACTAAAAATACAAAAAATTAGCTGGGCGTGGTGGCTCATGCCTGTAATCCCAGCTACTCAGGAGGCTGGGACAGGAGAATCACTTGAACCCGGGAGGCAGAGGTCGCAGTGAGCCAGGATTGCACCATTGCCCTCCAGCCTGGGCAACAAGAGGGAAACTCCATCTCAAAAAAAAATGCTCTCATGTTTGTAATTATATGCTCACTCAGGAAGGGAGGTTATATATGTTATGCATGTGAGCATTTTGACACTCGTAATAAAATTTTTAAAATAAATTTTTAAAATAAATTTTTAAAAAATTAGTTACTTGCATAAAGTAACTAAACATTTAGTTACTTGCATAAAGTCGCACAATGAGTGAGTGGTAAAAGAGGGTCTAGAAACTTGCCTTTCTTATATTTAGCACCATGTTAGACACAAGTATGCAGGTGGCTGACCCTGCCTCAAGGAAACAGGAAATAGGAAAACAGGCAAGTGCACCCATCTCTCTTTAGATAGTGGTGGTGATCCCTGGTTCTTATAACCAGGATAGGCAATAACATGTGAGTTCAAAATGCTCTTTCATCACTATTTGTTTTTAAATTTAAGAGCATATAGTTTGACTTTTTTCCTAAAAAGAAATGACAGACTTGTAAAAATGGAGGGCATGGGAGAAAATGGTTACAGTCTAAGATTCAAGAAATAATCAAGTTCTGGAGACCACACAAGACTACAAGCTCAGTAAAGCAGAGATTGGTTGTTCTCTTATAAAATGAATATTTGATATACAAAAAAATATGTCCCGCATAGTACATCATCAGGCATAACAGTAGAACAAACACCTGGAGAAATATCACCCAACTCAGAACTCTAACACTACCCATACCACTGAAGCTACCTGTATATTCTTCACCCATCCTATCTCCCTACTTCCTCCAAAGGTGGCACTATTCTGAATTTTAAGTGTTTTAAAATCAATTTCACCACATGTGTATATAGTCCTAAATAATATAGAATTTAGCTTTTGATAGAGTTTCATAATTTCTGGAACATTGCAGGCAGGCAGGCAGGCAGACAGGATGGAAGGAAAGAGAGAGGGAGGGAGGGAAGGTGGGAAGGAAGGAAGAAAGGAAGGAAAAAAGGAAGAAAGGGAGGGAGGGAGGGGAAATAAAGAAAAAGAAAAGAAAGAAAAAAGAGAAAAGAGAAAGAGAAGGAAGGGAAAGGAAGGGAAGGGAAGGAAGGAAGGAAGAGAGAGGGAGGGAAGGAGGGGAAATAAAGAAAAAAGAAAGAAGAAAGAGAAGAGAGAAAGGAAGGGAAGGAAGGGAAGAAAGGGAAAGAAGGGAGGGAGGGAAGGCAAATAAGGAAGCTCAGTCCATTCTGTTTCACCAACTGTTGAAACAAGCAAAGATGTGGTACATTACTAAAGCCTCTTTTTCAAATAATGCTCTTTGGTATTTAATTATGTATATTGCTGTCGGTTATTATAAAAGTGATTCTTCTTATTAATAACCATTAGAAGAGTGGGACTGTACAGACCAGCTCTTTATCATGCTTTGCGGGCATGAAGATGGATGCTGTTTACATTTGTGATCTCTAAGAGGATCCCAGAACCTGTTAAAAATAAAGGGACTCTTACACCGTTGGTGGGAGTGTAAATTAGTTCAACCATTGTGGAAGACAGTGTGGCGATTTCTCAAGGATCTAGAAATAGAAATTCCATTTGACCCAGCA
This sequence comes from Alouatta palliata, assembly GCA_004027835.1. Taxonomy (NCBI): domain Eukaryota; kingdom Metazoa; phylum Chordata; class Mammalia; order Primates; family Atelidae; genus Alouatta; species Alouatta palliata. The sequence goes on along the minus strand of PVKV010027743.1, from coordinate 813 downwards.
ATCCCACTATTGGGTATATACCCAAAGAACTATAAATCGTTCTACTATAAAGACACATGCACACTATGTTCATTGCAGCCCTGGTACAATAGCAAAGACCTGGAACCAACCCAAATACCCATCAATGATAGACTGGACAAAGAAAATGTGGTACATATACACCATGGAATACTACACAGCCATAAAAAATGATGAGTTTGTGTGCTTTGTAGGGACTTGAATGAATCTGGAAACCATCATTCTCAGCAAACTGACCCAAGAACAGAAAGCCAAGCACCATACGTTCTCACTCATAGGTGGGTGTTGAACAACGAGAACAAGTGGACTCAGGGAGAGGAGCAACACACACAGGGGACAGTTGTGGGGGGTAGGGGAGAGACAATGGGAGGTGGGGTGGGAGGGAAGGGTGGGGAGGGATAACATGGGGAGAAATGCCAGATATAGTATGGACTTAATGTAAAATAAATAAATAATTAAAAAAAATAAAAAAATATAAAGGGTTTCATATGAAGTTTAAGATGGTTTTTTTCCAGATCTGTGAAGAAGGTCATTGGTAGCTTGATGGGGATGGCGTTGAATCTATAAATTACTTCAGGCACTATGACCATTTTCATGATATTGCTTCTTCCTAACCATGAGCATGGAATGTTTCTCCGTTTGTGTCCTTTCTTATTTTGTTGAGCAGTGGTTTGTAGTTCTCCTTGAAGAGGTCCTTTGCATCTTTTGTTAGTTGTATTCCTAGGTATTTAATTCTCTTTGTAGCAATTGTGAATGGCCGTTCATTCTTGATTTGGCTCTCTTTAAGTCTGTTAT
>PVKV010027742.1:0-26005 GCA_004027835.1 Alouatta palliata | reverse complement strand
GGTGTCTGTGTATCCGTGTATGTGTGTGGGTGTGTCAGCGTGTGTTGGGGTGTCTGTGTGTCTGTGTATGTGTGCATATGTGTGTCTGTGGGCAGGTGCTGAGGTGTCATTGTCTCTGTGTGCAGTGTGTCGGCGTGTGTTGGGGTGTCTGTGTATCCGTGTATGTGTGTGGGTGTGTCAGTGTGTGTTGGGGTGTCTGTGTGTCTGTGTATGTGTGCATATGTGTGTCTGTGTGCAGGTGCTGAGGTGTCATTGTCTCTGTGTGCAGTGTGTCGGCGTGTGTTGGGGTGTCTGTGTATCCGTGTATGTGTGTGGGTGTGTCAGCGTGTGTTGGGGTGTCTGTGTGTCTGTGTATGTGTGCATATGTGTGTCTGTGGGCAGGTGCTGAGGTGTCACTGTCTCTGTGTGTGGGTGTGTCAGCGTGTGTTGGGGTGTCTGTGTATCCGTGTATGTGTGTGGGTGTGTCAGCATGTGTTGGGGTGTCTGTGTATCCGTGTATGTGTGTACACGTGTGTCAGCATGTGTTGTGTCTGTGTATCTGTGTATGTGTGTACATGTGTGTCAGCATGTGTTGGGGTGTCTGTGTATCTGTGTATGTGTCTGCAGTGTGTCAGTGTGTGTTGGGGTGTCTGTGTATCCGTGTATGTGTGTGGATGTGTCAGCGTGTGTTGGGGTGTCTGTGTATCCGTGTATGTGTGTGGGTGTGTCAGCGTGTGTTGGGGTGTCTGTGTATCCGTGTATGTGTGTACACGTGTGTCAGCGTGTTTGGGGGTGTCTGTGTATCCGTGTATGTGTGTACACGTGTGTCAGTGTGTGTTGTGTCTGTGTATCTGTGTATGTGTGTACATGTGTGTCAGCGTGTGTTTGGGTGTGTATCCGTGTATGTGTGTACATGTGTGTCAGCATGTGTTGGGGTGTCTGTGTATCCATGTATGTGTGTACACGTGTGTCAGCGTGTGTTCTATCTGTGTATCTGTGTGTGTGTACATGTGTGTCAGCATGTGTTGGGGTGTCTGTGTATCCGTGTATGTGTGTACACGTGTGTCAGTGTGTTGGGGGTGTCTGTGTATCCGTGTATGTGTGTACACGTGTGTCACCGTGTGTTGTGTCTGTGTATCTGTGTGTGTGTGTGTGCAGTGTGTCAGCGTGTGTTGTGTCTATCTGTGTATGTGTGTACATGTGTGTCAGCGTGTGTTGTGTCTGTGTATCTGTGTATGTGTGTACATGTGTGTCAGCGTGTGTTGGGGTGTCTATGTATTTGTGTATGTGTGTACGTGTGTGTCAGTGTGTGTTGGGGTGTCTGTGTGTCTACATCTGCATGTGTTGGGGTGTGTGGGAAGTACAAAAGTTCCTTTTTAAAGTTTCCTTTCTTGTTAAAGAATAAATCATAAGTGTGCTAATAACTCTTCGTTAAGCCCTATCCTATGTAGCTGTTAGACACGCTGTGCTCACAGGCACGTAGTACATTCCATGTCCTTGTACTTTAACCAAGATATCTGTGCTGGACGTGCTCACAGGCATGTCCCAGCTCTCCATTGCTTTTACCTGTTTAGAAAAGTTTTCAGTTGTTAGCCTAAAGGGTTTTAGTTTAGATTGTGAGTTCTGGCTCCAGCCAGCGGAGATCAGACACAGCAGTAAGGACGACCCCAAATGCGTAAGGGATAAATTTGTGTGTTTTTCTTTGTTCATTGTACTCCTGAGGCAAGACGGTTAGCGACAGTACCCTTCCTGCAGTTCATGAAGTAAAAATTGCGTTGCTAAAAAATCCTTTGTCTCAGTGCTGATTTTTCTTTGCAGCACTGAGCATCTATTTCCAACAGGGTATCTGAGTATCTGTGTATGTGTGCACATGTGTATTCATGTGTGCATGTGAGGTGTGGCTGTGTACATGTGTGTGCATGTGTGTCAGCATGTGTTGGGGTGTCTGTGTATCTGTATGTGTGCACACATGTGTCAGCATGTGTTGGGGTGTCTGGATCTATGTGTGTACATGTGTGTCAGTGTGTGTTGGGGTGTCTGTGTATGTGTGTGCACATGTGCCCATGTGTGCATGTGTTGAGGTGCCGTTGTGTCTCTGTGTGTGCACATGTATGTGTCCTGAGTGTGCTTCTGTGGGCCTGAGGGTCCCTGGTGGGCAACCTGTCTACCCAGCAGCCAGCAGCTGTGTCCCCAGCAACACAGCCACTTCCCCCAGCCCGCCCTCAGGGGCCCTGAGCCTTCAGGCAAACTCACCTTAGCCAATGACAGCAGGCCTGTAGGGGCCACTTGGTCTGAGCTCAGACCTGGCCCAGAGCTGTGAGAGTGCTGTGATCCTCTGAGGGCCGGGCAGGCCTGGCGGGGCATGAGGGTCCTGAGAAGGAAGATGGTGCCTTCAGATCACGGGGAGTTCCTCAAAGCTTCCTGTCCACCTCACCCCTGTGCCCCACCCCTGCTCAGCCTCCTCCTGGGGCTCACTAGCACCCCCTCCCCAGGGGCTCCCCCTCCCCACCATTCCTGTCCTCTGAGGTCCCTGGGCACCCAGCAGCTCAGGCCAGCCACCTAGGAGGTGCAGGCCCAGGGACTGGACCCAGCAGGGCAAGGCTGTGTTTCACTCTGAGGCCTGGGGCACCAGCCCTGTGAGGCACCAAGGACAGAATTGTCCTGCGGGTCAGTCTGTGGGGCAGAGCTGTCCCCCGCAGCCCCAAGCCCCCATCAGTCCACATAGGCTCAGTCCATACAAGCTCGGTCCACACAGGCTCAGTCCACACAGGCTCAGTCCACACAAGCTCGGTCCACACAGGCTCAGTCCACACAGGCTCAGTCCACACAAGCTCGGTCCACACAGGCTCAGTCCACACAGGCTCAGTCCACACAGGCTCAGTCCACACAAGCTCGGTCCACACAGGCTCGGTCCACACAGGCTCAGTCCACACAGGCTCAGTCCACGTAGGCGCAGCAGCTCTTTCCTGCCTAGCTCTGTGGCCCCAGGGCCCCTCCCCAGAGAGTCTGAGTGGCCCAAGGCAGGGCAAAGTCTCACCTTGCCTGGAAATCTGGAAGGCTCCAATGACCCCTGAGCCTGAACCTCGTTTGTTAATTCACTCATTCACTCATTCATTCATTCTGCCATCAGCTCCTGTGGAGCTCTTGGCTGAGTTCCAGGCCCCAAGCCATGTGCCAGACTCCAGGGAGTTGAGATGGTCCAGGACAGGCCCTGTCTCCCCGGCTCTCTCAGTCTCCTGGTTCATCACAGAGGCTGGTGCCTTTGTTGGGGTGAGCAGCTGTGAGGGGCAGTTCAGGCATGAAAGAGGGAACCAGTCCACTTTGGAGCATCAGGGAGGACTCCCTGGAAGAAGCCATCTCCAAGCTGATGCTCACAGAGCGGAGAATGAGCTTGGAGGCTGCCACTGTGGAAGGCGAAACTTTCTAGACAGGGAGCACAGAGTGCGCACGTCCTGCTGTGGAGAGGGACGCAGCGGGGAGCTCCTTTGAGATAGGGTCCCCTGCCAGGCAGTGTGAGAAGCTCGGGCAGGCTGCAGGCCATGGGGGTGGGCCCAGAGTGAGTATCTGGGGCTGGCCTGGGGGTCCTGGCAGGGGCTGTCGCAGGCAGGTCTGCAGCGTGGACCATGGCAGAACCCCAGGAGGCTTCTCGGTGATGCGGGCTGGGGACCGGCTGTGGAGACCACGGTGTAGGGGAGCAGGTGCAATGGCTCACCAGCCACCCAGAGAACAGGGAGCCATGCCTCGTCCGTGCCGGCCCAGGCTAGGCCCGGGTGAACTCAGAGTGGCGGAGGCCGAGTCAAGCCCAGGTGATTACAAAGCATGTTTAGTGCACAGTCGCTTCGTGTCCACCCTGTGACAACGCGGGCCCCAGAAGAAGCAGCCGGGAGGTTCCCGCCCTGCAGGCCCAGGGTAAGGCACGTAGCGGGGGGCCAGATCAGGAGGGGCTCAGCTCCTACAGGTCCGGGCACTGCCAGCAGAGCCCCCAAAGGACCTGGCTGCCCTAGCCCCAAGGGCAGGAGAACAACCACCCAGCAACAGGGCTGGGACGCTCTGAGGGCCCGCAGTGCTGGGGTGCACACAGCACCCCAGGCATGCTCCTGAGCAGGCCTTTCAGGTAACAGATGTGGCACTACCCTGTGCCCAGCGGAGGCCGCCAAGCCCACCCTCCCCCAGCAGGAAGGGGGGTCAGGACCTGGCCAGGGCGAGAGGGACGCGGAGAGAAGGAGCGGGCAGTGACCGGACCCAGCGGCCTTCGTCCCACCTGGCCAGCACTGCCCTTCCGCAGCCTCCCCATGCCCCACGGCCCCGGGGACCGGCCTGATGTGGACAGTGTCCTGGAGAGGCACAGCACATTCACAAGTTTGATCTGAGGTAGAGGCTTCCTCTTGCTGGTTGGAATGTGTGTGCTGTGGCTGCCTTAATAGGCAGATGAAAGTATTAAAACGAGCAGCCTGCACCCAGCTCACATTTCAAGCAAGAAGGTTTCCCCTTAAGCTAACAACGGACTGAAGATACAAAGGAGGTCAGCTCAAGGCTGACGAGAATGAGTAGCTTTGCAGCGCCTCCCCCGGCGGGCCTGGAGCTGGGTGCAGGCTGCAGCCCCAGCCCTCACCCACCTTGGCCCCATGCTGGCCACGTGGGTGGCCCCGGGCACCCTCCTTACACCTGGGATACATTTGTCTGCAGGTGCCCAGGGCCCCTCCCTTCATGCTTCATAGAGTGGGAACTGAAACAAGAGGCTGGGGGAATCAATTTTCCGGCTGGAAGTCTTCTCCAGTAAAGGAGCTTGCCAGGCGCCAGTTCACAGGAGCACTGGCCGGGGGAAGGACACGGAGGGCTTTCATGACGCAGTCGCCACGCAGTCTCATCAAGCACTGATTCCACCTGCTCGAGAAGCCGACCTTTCTTTGGTGTTGGAAGCGACAGCAGAGAGATGACTTTAGTGGTGGAGACTGGTCTTTCTTCAAAGAAATGTCACCACCCTGGTCACGAGGCTGGGCATAACAGACCACAAAGCCAGGTGGTGGCCAGCCTGCAAGACCGTGACTTGAGCAGCAGCTTCTCCCAGGAAGGGTGCCTGGCAGTGCCTGCAAGGAGGGAGGTCCCAGCAGTGTCTGGGTCCCTGTCCCCATGCTGTGGGTGCACTGGGTGAAGAGGGAGGCAGGTCCTGGTCTTCCCTGCCCACATCATGCTCCCTTGACCACATGCAGCTCGGGCGGCCCCAGCTGATCATCCCCATCCTTGAGACCTGAGGCAACCTGAGAAGGGCTTTGAAGGTCATCTTCGTCTGTCTGTTCCTGCTGCTAAAACAAAATACCTCAGATGGGGCAATTTGTAACCAGAAATTCATTGCTCAGTTCTAGAGGCTGGGAGGTCCAAGACTGAGGCCCCCGCAGATTCAGCATCTGGTGAGGGCTGCTCTCTGCTCCCAGGACAGTGACTTCCTGCTGTGTCCTCACCCAGTGTCAGGGTCGGGAGGGTGGGGAAGGGCAACCAGGACCACCCAAGTCTCTTATGAGGCTGCTGGCCCCATTCACAGCCTCCAGTGATGCCATCCCGCTGGGGCTTAAGTTCTTTTTTTTTTGAGATGGAGTCTTGGCCCAGGCTGGAGTGCTGTGGCACGATCTCAGCTCACTGCAACCTCTGCCTCCCGGGGTCAAGTGATTCTCCTGCCTCAGCCTCCCAAGTTGCTGGGATTATAGGCTCGCACTACCACACTGGGCTAATTTTTTGTATCTTTAGTAGAGATGGGGTTTCACCATGTTGGCCAGGATGGGCTCGAACTCCTGACCTCATGATCCAGCCACCTCGGCCTCCCAAAGTGCTGGGATTAGAGGTGTGAGCCACCGCACTCAGCCAGGCTTAAGTTCTAACAAATGAATTTGGGGATGACACCAACATTCAGACCATAGCAGCAGCTTGACCAGGCCATGGTCCCAGCCATCGGGTCAGACACCAGTGTGGATGTCTCTGTGAGGGTGTTCAATCAGGAGACCGGTTGGAGCAGAGTACCGGCCATACTGTGGCCTCTTCCCAGCAGTCCAAGGTCTCACAGCGGTCCCCAGGAAGAGGAAGTCCTGCCCCCGGACAGCAGTCCCAGAGGAAGAGGAAGTGCTGCCCCCCCACACAGCAGTCCTGGAGGAACAGGAAGTCCTGCCCCCGGACAGCAGTCCCCGAAGAAGAGGAAGCCCTGTCTTCGAACATGAGTGGCAGTAGCCACTTGCCCTCCGTCTCCAGCCTGCCCACCTGCAGGTGTCAGACGAGCAGCTGCCCCAAGCACATAAGCCAATTCCTTACAATAACTCTCTCTGTGTATATGTTTACGTTACGTATATACGTACTATATACATGTACATTGCATATACACACTGTGTGTACACATTACACATATACTCTCTGTAGAATGTATAGGCATGCAATATACACACCCTATATGCACTGTATGTGTGCATATTCTATATATTTCCTGGAATTCCACTGGGCAGTCCTGCTAACATTGATGTCACTGTCTCGTGGCCCTGTCTGTGAGGGAAGCTGGGAGACTGTGTCCACCCCCCACCCCCGAACCCATCAGTGCTGAGCCTCTGTGTTGAAGAGGAAGGAGATGGGCATTCCCTGGCACCAGCAGCCTCTGTTTCTTCCCTCCCAGCTCCCCTCTCCACTGTGACAGGGCTCTCCTCTGTCCTCAGGACTCAGCCTCGCCCAGTGGGACAAGCTCCTTCCTCCCCCGGCAGCATCGCCGTTGCAGGGGGTTCTGTCCCTGCCGGTGCCCACACTCACAGCACATGACGCTGTGGGCAGAGTCCAGGTGGGGAACGAGGTTACCAGCCTGTCCTGCCCAAGGGGCCGTATGGGACAGGCGCCCCCATAAGTGGCAGACAAGCTCCCTCCCTTTGGCCCTCTTTCCCCTCTCTGCCCCCACCCCAGGTGCTGGGGCCAGGGCCAGGAGGGCGAAGCCTGATCATGGCCCCAACCCCTCCATGTTTGCCGGACAACAGAGCCTTCTTCCTCCCCCTCCTCTCCCCTTCGCTGGCCTGCTGTCTCCTGAGCACTTACTGTCCGGTCTGCGGCTGCCTGCAGGGGTCACCATGTCCTCCTCCATGACCCTGGCCTTGACGGCCTGGGCTGCAGGGGCTGGCGGGGAGGACGGGGCAGCCTGGGCAGGAGGCGGTGACTGGGGAGGGTTGTGGAGAGCTGGCGGGATACGACACGGTTGCTGCAGTCCTACAGTCCCCTCCTGGTGTCCAGTGGCGACAGGGAGTATTTCTCGGTCTCTAGGACCCCTGGATGTGGGAGCCTTCCCCGCTGAGGAAGCTTCCTCTGCTCTGCCTAATGCAGCAGATGAGGACCCAGGGCCCGGAGAGTGCCCAGGGCTGGAGAAACCAGGCTGATGTGAGCCTCTGGAAGCCAAGGCTGCCACGCTGCCTCTGAGGCCGGTCATCTGCCCTGCTGCGGCCCTCTTTCTCCTGGGTTCAGCCCCCATGCTCACTACAGGGTGGGTGCCCCTCCCACCCCTCCCACCCCTCCAACATCTCACTGAAGGCCTTTCCCAACTTAGGCCAAAAGGCTGGGACTCCTCCCCCTCCCTAAGGGCACACCCTGCCTGGGGCAGGTGCATACCGGGCACTGTTCCCTGGCCAGTGGCCCAGCCCCGCACACACTGCCCATAGATGGGTCAGGACAGCCAAGGAGTGAGGGCAGGAGATGGGGCCTTTCTCCCCACCCCACCACAGGTGGCACTCCCAGAACAGCTGGAGCCCTGCCCTCACCCCACATTACCCTGACCCCCCAACACACAGAACCTCAGCCCACTGCCCCCTCTGTAGCATCCCTGAGCCGCCCTCTCCGTGACCCCAGCTGCCACTGAGGCAGAGACCCTGGCTCTCAGGAACCCCCACCCTCTGCATCTCCACTCCATGGGTCCCTCACGCAGGCTGAGTGATGCCCAGTGCCAGGCGTCTTTGCAGGGCTCAGGGCCCTGTTCCTCGAAGATGGCTCAGGGCTGGGGGTGGTTGCCTGGCAGGTGCCAGGCCTCTCAAATCAGCCTGCAGTACGCTGCCAGCAGGGCAGGGACGACTCAGCCAGCTCCCTGCATGCGCGCCCTCAAGGCAAGCAGAAGAGAAAGGGGGTTTCATGTTCTAATTTTAATTTTCATCAAAATATATTCATAGAGGGAGAACTCAAGTAGCACAGAAAAGGCTGGGGCAGCACTTCCTGAACCCCACGGCCACCCCTTAATCCAAGAGCCCCTCCCTGAACCCACCAACCCAGGAGCCTCTCCCTGAACCCCACGGACACCCCTCAGCCCAGGGGCCTCTCTCTGAACCCCAAGGACATCCCTCAACCCAGGAGCCTCTCCCTGAACCCCACAGGTACCCCTCAACCCAGGAGCTTTTCCCTGAACCCCAAGGACACCCCTCAACCCAATAGCTCCTCCCTGAACCCATCAACCCAGGAGCCTCTCCCTGAACCCCACAGACACCCCTCAACCCAGGAGCCTCTCCCTGAACTCCAAAGACACCCCTCAACCCAAGAGCCCTTCCCTGAACTCCAGGGTCACCCCTCAACCCAAGAGCCCCTCCCTGAACCCACCAACCCAGGAGCCTCTCCCTGAACCCCACGGACATCCCTCAACCCAGGAGCCTCTTCCTGAGCCCAGCCTCTGGTCCTACAGTCTTCAGCCTGCCAAGACACGCACCCCACTACTCCTGCCCCACCTTTGGGGGTGTCTGGCAATGCCCCACTTTAAGCCAGGCTGAGCTCATCTCCACCTCTCCTCCCCACACTCACGTCAGCGGCCTCTTCAGTCCTGCCATTCTAGTGGGGTGCAGGGGCCCGGGGTCCTGGCTGCCTGATGTGCTCCCCAGGCAAAGGCTGGAGCAGAGGGGATCACAAATGGCACAGCCAAAGGAACAGATTCTAGAAATGTGAGCTGGTGGCTGGAAACACTCACATGAGCAATTGGAAAGACCATGAAACCATTACCAAAAATTGAGAGCAGAAATGGAATTTAAAATGAAAGTGGGTAAAACCCCTAATCCTCCTGATCCTAGATTTCTTTTTCTTTTTTAAGCCTATTTTGTTATTACAAAATTAATCCACTCTATTTAGAGAATTACAAAATACTGACAACCAAGCACAGTGTCCTAACCCAGACCCTCGCGCACACACTCAGGGGCAGCTCCTGTTAACCCAGGACCCCTCCTCAGGGCTGTTGGCAGATGCGTGTGCATGGGAGTGTAAGTGTGCATGTGTGCATGTATGTGTATGAATGTGCATGTGCATGCATGTGTGTGTATGTGGTGTGCGCATGTGTGTGCACGTGTGTGTACATGAGTGTAGGAGTGCATACGTGTGTGCAGGCATGTGTGTGCACACGTGCATGTATGTGCGCATGTGTGTGCACGTGCATGTATGTGCATTTGTGTGTGAGTGCGCATGTATATGCATGCATTTGTGTGAGTACGCGTGCATGTGTGCATTTGTGTATGAGTGTGCATGTGCGTGTGCTTTGTGTGACTGCGCATGTATGCCTTTGTGTGAGTGTGCATGTGAACTTGTGCATTTGTGTATGAGCGTGCATGTGTGTGCATTTGTGTGTGTGCATGTGCGCATGTGTGTAGCAGTGCGTGTGCATGTATGTGAGTGCATGTTCGTGTGAGTGTGCCTTTGTGTATGTATGCGTGCATAAGTGTGCATGTGTATGCATTTGTGTGAGTGTGCACGTGCACATGTGTGTGGCAGTGCGTGTGCGTATGTTTGTGAGTGTGCATGTACGTGAGTGTGCCTTTCTGTATGTATGCATGCATGAGTGTGCGTGTGTGCACACACATGTGTATGAATGCGTGTGTGCACACATATGTGTGTGTGTGTGCTCTTAACCCAAGGGAGGCGCCACTTACCACAGGATCATAAGCAGATGTTTACCCAGTTTCGGGAGGGAGGATGTTTAGGTTCTTTCCAAACTCAGTAGAAAGGAGAAAGAGCTCAGCGCAGGGGCCTGGTGATCCCGTAGAGACAACCGGAAACAGTCACAGAGCGAGGGACAGCAGCAGAATGCGGGGGCAGAACAGGGCGGCCGGCATGAGGCACTTGTCTCACTTGCGTGAGGTCGGACATGTCCATAATAAAATGTTTAAAAAGAAGGGAAAGGACCAGGGAACTTCAGAAAAAATGAAGGAAGCCACGTGGGGACTTCACAAGGTGGCGCCCGCCCTGTGGGCTCCCAGCCAGCAGGCAGAGCAGGAGCACACTTCCTCCTTCCGATCTGAGGCCCCTGGGGCTGACCACGGGTCCACATGGGCAGCAGATCCAGCCCCACGGGACACTGCAGGCCCCAGAGGGGACGGTACCACTCTCACCTCACCACTGCTATGCCTGGGCCATGGCTCCTTAGGCCTCTGTCCTCTAAGGACTGAAACTTTTCAATACAAAAACAAATTGCAGTGTCAGCAATGAGTTAGCTCTTTAACAGGGCTTTATTTATTTATTTATTTATTTATTTATTTATTTATTTTGAGACAGAACCTTACTCTGTCGCTAGGCTGGAGTGCAGTGACACGATCTCAGCTCACTGCAAGCTCTGAGTCCCGGGTTACGCAATTCGCCTGCTTCGGCCCCCCAGTAGCTGGACCACAGGCATATGCCACCTCGCCCAGCCAATTTTTGTATTTTTAATAGAGATGGGTTTTCACCATGTTGGCCAGGATGGTCTCAATCTCTTGACTTCATGATCTGCCCATCTCAGCCTCCCAAAGTGCTGGGGTTACAGGCGTGAAGCGCCGCGCCTGCCCTTTACTTTTTAAATGAATATTTCTGAGTCGTTGGTGAGCTCAGCTGAGGGAGGGTGGGCGCCACTGGTCTCTGGCTAGAGCGAGGTCTGACTGAGAGGCGGGATGCCCAGCGCCCAACCAGCAGCTGTGGGGCTCCCCCATCACCCTCCTAGGGGAGCAGGGCTGACCCCGAGAAGACACTGACTGGACAAGAGAACAGGCCTTGCTAATGGCCCCAGGTGAGGCTGACACTGGGGCCTGGGAAGCAGGTAAGAGCAGAACCCAAGGTGTCATCCGCAGAGAGGGCCAGCCTCGGGCCTGCCACCCAAAGGCCACAGGGGCCTGTCCTGAGATTCCTCCATTTCTGATCATGAGTCCAGCAAATGATGGAGGGTCAGGCACCAGCCCCAGCCCTAGCCCCAGCTCCCCCTCAGCCACACAGGCATCTCCCATTCCTGAAAGAATTCAGTTCCTTCCTCTGGGCTCCTCTAGCTCGGGGGCTGGGGCCCAGGGTACTGTTCTCCAGTGGTGAGGGGAACTTTGCAACCCCACCCTCGCTGCAGGGTGCCTCCAGTGGCTCGGGCCTCTGGGCCCCATGCTGTGCCAGACATGCAGAGAGGCTCAGCCAGTTATTTCCAGGAGGCCAGGCAGGCAGGAAAGGCCGGGGTTCCACCAGGAACGGGAGGGATGTAGGAGGCTTCTCTGCGTAGAAAGTAGCTGAAATGTTGAGTTTCCCCTCAGGAGCAGAGAGGCAGCTGCAGGGCAGCCCTGGGGGGTGCGCAGCGGCTGGAGCTCTGTCCTGGGCAGGGGTGGCCACGGCTTGAGGATGGCAAGGGCTGATGCCTGGTTTGCTTTTAAAATTGTTGCTATTTGCCGTAGTTCCCCTGATTTTCCCAGACTCTCAGAAAGCACTGGCTGGCCTCAAGTAGTCTTGCTTATGGGACTGGGGATGAAGAGTGGGCTGTGGAGGTGGGCGGAGCTCCGGCCATAGGAGGCTGAGGCTGGGGCTGGGAGGAGCAGCAGGGGCTGGGCACAAGGCCGCTTCCATCATCCTGCAGCTGTTTATTGTGGAGTTTTGAAAAAGGTGAGCCCGTGGGTGCCTATGGGAAGAAGGCGCCTTAGTCGAATGCCCCTAACATTTGGCCCCAGCGCCTGGCATGCCCTCCCTGGGAGCTTGCTGGATGCATGACCAGGGGTCTGGGAGGGCAGAGGATGGGGGGTCCTGGTGGCAGGTGGGTTGCAGAGTTGCCCTTTGACATTTGTCTTGCTGGTGCCCGGAGTCCCGTTCCGGTGCCCACGATCAGGGGAGAAGTGGAGGCACAAACTGCCTTTTACCCTGGGGTCCTGCCAAGAGGCATCTGCAGAGCCAGTTCCCTCCGGTCGAGGCCACCGGGCCCTGGGCTCTCATGCCTGGGTTTCCCTGCCTGCCCGGCTGGTCAGAGGAGGGAGTCCCTCCATCCAATCTGCCCTACATTAAGGGCAGACTGAAGAGGTGGCTGCCTGGACTGTGGAGCCCCAGGGTGGTGGGCACCTTGGCCAGGACTTGGGTGGCCCCTCAGAGAAGGCCGTGCTCAGCCCTCTTTCCTGCAAGAACCTGGGGACCTAGATGGGGGCAGAGGATGCCCAAAAGGGCTAGATACCTTCCACGGCAGGCCGCCATCGTAGGGCCCTGTCCTCCCTTCCGTAGGCCAGTGGGCGGTGAGGCTGTGCAGCTGCGACTGCCCCCATACCCGGGCCAAGGGCTGCCTGAGGCCTGAGGCTCAGCCTCCACTCTGGACCTGGGACCTCTGGGCAGAGGAGCCCCGTGGTGGGCCCAGGACAAGGGGAAAGTAGGGGCCCTGGGTACCTTTGACTTGCAGAGGGGTATGGGGAGGTTCCAGCAACTTCTTGGAGAGGACTAGGGTAGGAGCACTAGCAGTGAGCTATTGTAGGCCTTGGCAAGGCTGGGCCTTGAGCTGGATGGCGGGCGGCACAGTCCAGCCAGCATTGCCCCCGCTCGAAGGGGCTTGTGGGCGGTGGAGCATGGAAGGTACTCAGGCGGTGGGAGGAGAGAGAGACTAGGGCTAGGCCCAGGCCTCGCTCAGCCCGGGAGCCCAGGAAGCAGGTGCAAAGTGGCCCTGGCCTGGCCCAGACAGGAGGCAGCAGTGGGCAGGAGGAGGTGGGGATCCTGAGGTCAGTGCTTCAACCACTCGGGCTGAGCAGATGCCCACTCTGTGGGAAGGAGCCTGGCCTTTCTTCAGAGGCACAGTGGGGCCTGGGCGCCAGGCCCATCTGTGGGATTCTGCCTGGGATTCCAGCGGCTGGGACTTCCTGAAAAGTCCCCCTGCCTCAGCTTTGAATCCGAGGGTCATCCGGAAGCAGTTCTGGGCCCTGATGGCCAGAGACCCGGGGACTGGGCCAAGGGCTTCTCACTCCAGCAGCAGGGGTCACCCGTAGGCCCAGAAGCCAGCCCTGGGGCCTATGGAGGCTGTGCCAGTCAGCCGTGCAGCACTGGAGGGACTGCAGGTGGGGTCACAGTGGGGCCCTGGGGAAGCCGGGCTAACCCCAGCCCTGGTCACATTGAGGGCTTGGCTGTGGGCACCCAGGTGCTTCAGGCAGGGCCTGGTGGGGTTTTTTTGGGCTTTTCCCGGACAGGGTGGGGGGCTCCCAGTCGGACCCCTCAATGTGTGCAGCCTCCTCTCTCTTCTCTCCCCTTCCCTCCTTTCTTCTCTGAATTCACTTCCCCACCTCGCAAAAGCCCACAGGCACCCAGGATAACTCCCCACACGCAGGTTCTTCGCTTCCTGTTCCTACAGAAACCTCAGGCAAGAAGCACCTTTCCCATTTTTCTTCAAGGCCAAGCCCAGACCACGAGAATGCCTTCTTCTGGCAGCCCAGCACCCCAGCGCCCCTGCCTCCAGGTGCCCACGGCCTCCGCACTCCAGCAGCCGGGACCCGGCTGAGGCAGCTCCTGTGGTCGATGAGGCCTCACAGTCGGCTGGAAGAGCCAGTTCTGGGCCGGGCCTGTGTGAACAGGTGGCTGTTAGGGTTTCAGGAATGCAGCCTTTGGAGCCTGCAGCTGGGAATGGCGGCTCTGGGCCCTCAAGGGGCAGCCGGTAAGCCCAGGAGGCCAGGTCTGCTGACCCAAGGAGAGAGGATCCTCTCCGCCCACTGCCGCTGACCCCAGGCAGGCCTAGAGCCTGGGGGTCCCAGAGGCACAGTCCCTTATCTCCGGAGAAGGCTAATGGCCCGCTTCCCTTGCTGAGGCAGAAAACAGATCACCTGTCAAAATTCCTGATTAAAGTACAACCTAAGTGACGGCTCCAGGCTCCCACACCGGGAGAATGAGGGAAAATCAGCCCCAACGGCCAGGGCTAACAAGTTAACATTATTAATTCTAACCACAAAGGAGGCAAAGAGAAGCCCCTGCTGAGAAGAAGGAGGGTCCCTCTCCCAGAGGAGGCTGCCCGCACCCCAGGGGCCCAGCCCCTCCCAGGCCTGAGGGAGCACAGCCCTGGCTGGCCCCGCCCACCTCACCCGAACCGTAGGTGCCCCCGCCCACCTCGTCCCCGCCCACCTCGCAGCAGCGCTGCTACGCCCCGCCCGTTTTGTCCAGCCCTGCCTGGCCCCGCCCAACTCACCCGAACCGTGGCTGTCCTCCCCCCGCCCACACCCAGCCCCGCCCACCTCGCCCCAGCCCGGCCAGGCCCCGCCCATTTTGTCCAGCCCTGCCCGGCCCCTCTCACTCTTGCTCCATCCCTGCCTGGCCCCGCCCAACTCACCCAGCCCGCCCGGCCCCTCCCACCCTTGCCCCAGCCCCTGCCTGGTCCTGCCCACCCTTGCCCCAGCTTTTGGTTTTTAAAATGATTATAAATTTCAATAAAATAAAGTACTAGAAAAGCTATTCATTATGGAAGATGTAAAAATCCAAAAAGAAACTTCCATTTGGGAGGAGAAATGGGGAACGGAGCCCAGGAGGTGGGGCAAGGAAGTGGAAGGCCCTGGGCCCTGGAAGGTTCCGTCTGTTCTCGGAGAACCCAGCTTCCTTTTACTCCCCTAAAGCAGAGGGAGGCTCTGGGAAGGTAGGTGTGGGGCCCAAAGGGACTGTGGTGAGGACAGGTGGGGTCAGCGGGGTAGGGGCTACAGCCAGAGCGGGCACCAGCTGTGTGCCCCACATACCACTCCAGCCTTCAGCACAAGGTGGACAGGGAAAGCCAGCCCCCCACAATGTGGATCCCCTTTAAACGGGCTGGACTTCAGTCTATAAAATATTCACATTGTCTTTCTAAACAAGTACATTCTTTATGGTGCCGCTCATGAAACATTCATGCCTGACTTTGATGCGGAGCCAGTGTGCCCATGCAGGTCCGTGGCGCCAGGCTGGCCCGTCCCAGGTAATGGGAGGATCAGGGCTGCCGCGGGTGGGGGTGCTCGGGGAGTTGGTGGAGCCCCCCCGCAGGTGGGTCTCACCCTGGAGCCAGGACCATCCCCACCGGCAGCCTCAGGCCTGGCTCCTTTGCTGGGGAGCTCCTGAGTGAGTCAGTGGGCAGCGGCTCCCCAGTGCCTGATCCTCGCCGATGTCCACTTTGAAGCCCTGGTGGTCTAGAGACGCCCCAGGCCCCACCCCAACCTGGCCATGGCTGCTGCCCTCCCCATGCTCAGAGGCACCCCCACCCCCACTCTTCCCCACCCGGGGCCCTGCCAGCCCAGCCCCCTCCATGGACCCTGGAGAGGGTGACAGAAGAAAGCAGACAGGGCAGGCGCTGAGCATTTAGGGGTCTGTGCATGGGGACGGACTCCCCAGGCCTCTGCTGGTGGGAAGGGGCAAACTTGGCTCCAAACTGAGGTCTCTGTCCTATCCTGTGGGTTTTGAGGCATGGCCTCCGTGAAGGGAGAGTGGGGACTGGGGTGGTCACACTGGGGCTTCGCTGAGAGGCCCCCTACCCTCATGTCAGCCACTCTGAACCTGGAGTCCAGGCCTGTGTCCCCCAGACCCCTACTCTTCTCTCCTTTCCCTTCCCCTGCACATGCCCCCTCCTTGAGGGCACAGAAACCACCTAAAGGTCTTGCTCATTGTCAAGGAGGCTTGGTCCTAGAACCCCGCAGCTCAGGGCGGGATGGCAGGAGTGTGTCCAGCCAGCACAGACTCTGAGGGGCCCGCGGGTCACTGGACATGGACCTGGGCCAGCTGGGGGAGGGCTGACCTCTGGGGCCCCTGCATGTTCTGAAGCCCAGGGCACAGTCCCCTGGTCAGGTGGATTGGCTCCCTGGAGGTCCTAGAGGGGCCCACCCTTTACAAGACCTGGCCTGAGGAAATGAAGGGTGGCCCCTGGCTGATTGGGGGATGGTCCTTGGAGTCTGAGCATCTTAGAATCTCTGGGGAAGTCCGGGTCAGTTCTACAGTTTGCAGACAAGGGAACTGAGTCTAGGAAACAGGCAGGACAAGGGGAAGGCCCGCCAGGCAGTGCACCCTACTCTAAGCCAGGCTGACATTGGCCCCTCCTTTGCCCTCTCAGAGCTCAGGGTGTGTTCTCAGCCCACCTGGCCCGGAGCATACAGGGCTGGGGGCTGGCTGAGGCCTTGACGGGGTCAGCTGCGAAGGCCATCTCCCCAGCACCTCTCTGGCTCTGGCTGCTCCAGACCACATTCCAGGCTCAGATGGGTTTGTCCCCAAACAGCCGAGCCACTCCCTTCACTACACAAGGCCCCCCCCAAAACACAGCACTCCAAGGAAATGGGTGACCACCTTGTGACTACCCCTTCCCCCGCGGCTGGCCCCATCCTGGGCAGGGGAGCAGCTTCTGCTGCCTCCAGGAACCTTTTCCCGGGAGACCATGCGCATCGGTGGGGCGGCGCGGTGGGTCAGCACACAGGCTGGTCTCACCCGCGATGCTGAACGAGTGACTTAGTGGGTGGGGACCCACAGGCGGCCCTTGGCTGGCACTTTGGCTGTGGAGGGAGAAATTAGGATGTTCAGGGCCAGAGGGGAAGGTGGCAGGGGAGGCAAGAGGGGAGCATCTCCCTGCGGAAGAGCGGGTGCTGGGTGGGGCAGGGCCTGCTTGGGCACCAGGACCTCCGAGCTGGCTGTCAGAGCCCACAGGGAGCACGCTGAGCTGCAGCGGTCTGCAGGAGCTGAGCCCAAGGGGATGGCAGGACATGTGTTAGTGGTGGCCCCACTCACCCTCTGGGTGAGGCCATGCACTCTACCTGGAGAGTGGTCCTTATGTGGCCACTGGAGCCGCCTGGGCCTGGTGGTGGGCTGGGGAGCCTACGTCAGGGTCCAGCCAAGCATGCCACAGGGCTCCGGCATGGGCCTGCCTAGTCCTAGGGACCCGGCTCTGCAGTCTCTGGGTGGTCAGCACTGCCCTGGAGGGGCATGGCACCCTCTGCCGGCCCCATGCAGAAGGACACAGCTGCCACCCAGCATGCAGCTCCCTCAGGCACTGGGTGCCCACGCTGTATCCAGCAGCTTACACTGTGCCTTGTTGCCCACGCTGCACCCGGGAGCCCGCACTGTGCCTAGATGCCCACACTGCAGCCGTAGCTCACACTACGCCAGGAGCCAGTACCACTCTGGCAGACCGCTCTCTCCATGTGTGGCAGGACCCACCAGGGAGGGGCACCCTGACCCTGATCTCCCCAGGCAGCTCTGGAAAGGCCTGTGTCCCGGCTGGGGACCTCTGGGAGGCCATGGAGCTGGGAGGGAGGGACTGGAGGTCTGAGGGATCCAAGTGGCCAGTGCTGCTGCCCCTGCCTGGCCCCAGTCAGGTCTGGCCATTAAGGCTGACTCCTCACCTCCTGCCCCTGGAACATTGGCTGGAGCTCTGCTCTTGGGGACTGAGCCCTACCTAGGAACCCGAATGTTTCCAGCATCCCAGCCCTGGCAGTCCCGGCTAGGCAGACCCACCCAACACAGTGCAGGAAGTCCCAGGACTGCACCCCGAAAGGAACACTTCCCAGTGCCCACAGCCCACCTCGGGGCCGGGCACCAGGGACTGGGGGGCACTGGGAAGGACAGTGGAAGACCAAACCACCAGGCCCTGCGTGGCCACTTCCCAACAGCCAGATTTAAGGCTAGGTTAGGAGGAATCTCTTGTGCCTCGGTTTCCCCTTCTGTACCCCAGGATCACATTACCCACCCCCATACTCTTTTCTGCAGAGTGTGCAGAAAATTGCTGGTGGTGACCCTTCTGCAAACAGCAGAGCCCTAAGCACCTGTCCAAGGCGACTGCGGAAGGCCCCTTGAGCCCCGTGCGCGGGGACTTCCCGGGGGGTGGGGTCGCGGGGCAGGGCGGACGCTGGGCTCCGCCCCCTGCAATCCTGGCTTCTCCCGGACCCAGAATGGGCGGGACGGTGCAGCGGCGCCACCTGCTGACACTTCCCGGCATCGCGCCTCTGCGCGGCCGCTGGGCGGGGCGGGGCGCGGGGCGCGGGTCATTCTGGAGTGGCCCCTGCAGGGCTTGCAAACAGACTCAGGCGGCTGCTAGAGGGGACACAGTGACTTCTTACTACAGCAGGGAGTTAACTGAGTCGCGTGAATTTACCTGCATGACCATTTGCTAAATAGGGCCGGGAGGAGACTCATAGGAAGGTGTAGGGGCCAGCGATTCTTCTGGCTTTGAGCAGCCAGAGTTGAAGCTGGAGCTTTCCCAGGTGAAGAAGCCACAGCAAAGACCAGGGCGAGAGGCCCGTGGCAGGTGCCATGCCCTGCGCCGTGGGCCTGTTGGGGCTGAAGGATAGGTCAGGAGCTTGGGCACAGAGGTGGATGGCCAAGCCCCTGCCCCTTGGCCCTCTCACCAGGGCGTGCTCCTGAGTTTTGACTCAGAGGAGGCTGTGCTGAGGGTATCTTGTGCCACGCAGGCACGCCCCTTTCGTGATGGTGCAGAATAGCCCCATGATGTCCTCTAAGTGTAAGTGGAGGGAAGCATTGCTGGTCTCTGGCTTTAAATCACAAACTGGAAATGGCTAGGCCGAGTGAGGAAGGCAGATCAAAGGCCAAGGTCAAAAGCTGGGCCTCTTGCACCAGTGAGCCAAGCCATGGATGCCCAGGAAACGTTCTTGCCGGAAGCTCAACTGCGACTCCAGTGGGCACAGCGATGCTACCTAGTGAAGCAGCCTCCCAGCTTTTGTGGAGAAAGTTTGAGTGGTGTGGACGGAAGATCAAACCGGCCATAAAACTCCCTTAAGCCAGAGCCTCGTCCGGAGCAAGGCCCTGACTCTCTTCAATGCCACAAAGGTGCAGAGGGTAAGGAATCTGCAGAAGAAAAGTCTGAAGTCAGCAGAGATTGGTTCATGAGATTTAAGGAAAGACGCCGCTTCCATAAGGTAAAGGCACGGCTTCTCTGCAGGCTGCCAGGGCGAAGCTGCATCTGTGGAGCGGCCCCAGGAGGGATGGGCATCGTCCGTGGGTCTAGTGGTGAAGTCTCCAGGTCTCCAGTTCTAAGGCTCCAGGAAGGGGTGCGCAGGGAGCCCAGGACCCCCACCCCCAACCCAGAGCACACAAACCCCTATTTCCCCTGACCTGCACCGATCCCCTGAGAACCACAGGGCTACATGTGATTATTTTCAGCTCGGGGCCAACTGCACACACCTCAAAATGAGCTTCTGAGGCTCCAGGGCTGCAGTTAATCTTCGGTGACTTCTGTGGTCGTCCTGGTCCTCTCAGGGGAGAGGACACAGTTGCAGGACTGGCTGACCAGCTTGAGTCCAGAAAGGTAGGGCCAAGGGGTCAGAGTCCCCCCAGAGCCACGGCAGCCCTGGGGGCCGGCCTGGACCGCAAGATCCCAGCATGATTCTGGGTAAAGAATTTCCACTGCCAAGAAGTGTAAAAATGATTGCCTGAGATATGATGGCCATATTTTTGCAACCAAACTTCAGAAGGGGTGTGGCAATACTGAATTCTGCCGGGGTCTGGTTTTTCCAGGCGGCACCCCTTAACTGGCTTTTTTTTTTTTTCTTTTTGACATAGGGTCTCACTGTTGCCCAGGCTGGGCAGCCTCAACCTCCAGGCTCCAGCGATCCTCCCACCTCATTCTCCCTCATAGCTGGGACTACAGACACGAGCCACCATGCCTAGCTAATTTCTAAATTTATTTTTGTAGAGATGAGGTTTCTCTATGTTGACCAAGCTGGTCTTGAACTCCTGGCCTCAAGTGATCCTCCTACCTTGGCCTCCCAAAGGTCTGGGACGGCAGGCTCAAGCTGTTGCCAGCTTAACCGGGTTTCCCATGGGCCTGGGTGCGCTCGTCCCCACCAGCTCTGAAGCACCTCTCTTCCAACTCCACTCCAGTTCCAGCAGCAGAGACCCAGGCAGGCATCCATCCACGCTGGAATGGAGCCCGTGCGCCAGCATCCTCCGAGTAGCCTGAGTCCTCAGCCACGGTGACCCCACGTGGAAAAGTCTCGAAACTGGCATTGCAAAGAGGATGACGTGGGCGACCCTGACGGCAGCATGGATCCCATGTGGACAGGACACTCCGGCTGCCCTGAGTGGCCAAGGGCGGTCAGCACCACCTGGCATTTTTGTCCGTTTTGGTGGTGGGTGTGCCCAGCACGCAGAGAGGGCAGGTGGCCCACAGCCAGTACCGATGACTCAGAAGTTCTGGCCAAGGTAGGATAAGTCAAGCTGGGTTTCCGAGTCCCTCCCGGCTGTGGTTCCCTGACCCTCATTTACTCAGTGGCCAGGGAGGGGCACAGGTGTGGGCGTAGCTGGTGGTCCTGTGCCGAGGGAAGGTGAGTTGGGACTTGTGGAGATGGGAGGCCGGGTTGAAGCCCATCTTTTGGTGCAGGGAGAGAGGGACCCGATACCACAGCCCAGCAGCAGAGGTAAGGCCAGGCCGGGGGTTCGAGGGGAGAGATCTCAGAACCTCGGGAGCCAGATGCTGGTCTGCACTTCCCGCTGCCAGGAGACAGAGAGGGAGCCCTGTGGGTGGAGACACAGGACTGCAGGTCACCACTGTGGCCAGGGTGCTGGTGCTCAGGGTCCTGGCTGCAGGGTCTCAGTTCTCCCAGCCCTGCACCCAGGCTGCCCCTCCAGGCTGGCCGTCTCTGTAGGAGGTCTGGGGTGGGTCCCTTATGGAGTGCAGGTATGGGTGGGGAAATGGTGGGAGATGCCTCCCCAAGGCCCCTGGTGCCTCTTTTGCTACGGAGAACCTGCTCTTTCACAGAGGGGTCTGATACAGCCTGAGGGGAATCGTGGGGGGTCACAGTCATGGGAGGCAGTCCACAGGGGGTGCATTCTGCCAGCAGCCAAGTCTGAGGGGTACAGTCCATGATGGGCACAGTCCTGGGGGGACACAGTCCTGGGGGTGCAGTTTGGGGCCTGTTCTACTCCACACCCTGCACTGAAGCAGACGGCCCCGGCTGAGACCAGGGCCCGTGTCAGGCACACCATCATCTTGCAGAGAAAGTCCTGTGACCGGGGCCCAAGGACCACAGAGGGCGGCTGAGCCACCTGGGCCTAGGCCTCCTGGGGACAGGACATGCTGGGAGGTATGAGTTGGTGCTGGCCCCACCGTGTGGCCCCCACTGCAGAGCTTCCAGACCACGAGGCCCCCCACGTGCATGTGGCCAGTGTCTGCACGGCCCGGGAACAGGAGCGTTTGCCTCCAGGAAGCTGTTCTGAAGCTGCGTGGAGGGCACAGTGTCACCTCCACAAGGTCACCCTGCCTGGGTTGTGAGGACTCGGGGTGTTGTGGGTAGAGCCTGGCTGGAGGGAGGACCACACTCTGTCCTCAGTGCAGGGAGCTCAAGTCCTGGGAGGGGAGCAGGGCTTGGGCTGGGCTGTCCCTGGGAGGGGACAACTTCATTTCCACAGCAACGACAATGCTTGGCTGGTGACAGCGACGCTGGGAGCCAGTGAGACACACATGGACAAACCACACGGGAACCGTGTCCGTTTTGGTGACAGCCAAGAGGCCATCATTTCCTGGGCGTGGCACTGGCTGAAGGAAGCTGCCTCAGGGTCTGGGCCATCCAGTCCACCTTCCTGTGGGCTCTTCAGCACTTCCAGACATTTCCCCAGGGACCCCGGGGACCCCGTGGCCCACAGAACCCCGGCAGGAGCCCATTCAACACTTCCAGCCGGTGGAGGTGGCTCCTGGGGGTGACTGTGGCCCACAGAGCCACAGCAGGAGCCCAGAGCCTCTGTGCAGTGCTGCTGGGCCAGGGCCCTCGTCCTCTGCCCCTGTGGATGGCCTGGTCTAGCTCAAGCCCACTGCACCTGTGGCCTGGCTGGGCTGCTCAGTCTCTGCGGCCTCTTGGAGGTGTCTGGATGGGGCCAGCATCCCGGCCAAGCCCTGGCCTCAGAGCGTAGCCAGTGATGCTGTGGTCTCTGCGGGGTCTCAGTGAGGGCAGGCGTGCCAACCCTATGCCCACACTGATGGCGAGGCAGACATCGGGTGTAAAAAGCAAGTGATTGATTGAAGGGGAGACTGAGGCAGGGTAGTTTGCCCCAGGTGCTGCCTGAATTCTGTAGCCAGCCCCTCGTTCCCAGCCAGCCTCCCTTTTGGGATGGGCTTCCCTGCTGCAGCCCAAGCCAGGACCACCCCGTCCTGCCCACCTCAGCAGCCGGGACGCAGCCTCTTCAGCGCCCAGAGCACCGTGGGTTTGAGCCTCAACACCTGCCTCTTGTCAGCCTCAGAAAGCGCTCACGCCAGCCGGGCAGCATGTGGGTCGCAGGTGCCCAGGGAGGGAGGGCAGTGGAAGGACAGCTTCACGGTCAGCCACCCAGTGCAGGAGGTACCAATACCCACCCCCAGGAGGGGCCTGAAGGGCCCGGGCAAGCACCACCCACTGAGGGACCTACCTGTGCCAGATTAGCAGGTGGCACCGTCAGTCAGTCATGGCCATTGTGATTTCCCCAGTCACTTGGCTTCACTGCACCATCAGGACCCCTTCTTCCCTTCTCCACCGAGAGCGGATGTGAGGCAGGTCCCATAGGGCCTGACTGACCTCGACCTTCACCTTGAGGCCGTGGGCTGCAGGCTCCGCACTGACTGGGCTGGGATGGAGGAAGAGCACCTGGGCATCCCTGAAGGGAGGAGTGTGGGCACACGGAGGTCTCGGGGCACCTTCTCTCCTTGTCATCTGGCCCTGTCTGTGGCTCCCACCCTCCAAGGAGGCTGTGCTGGTGGCAAGGGCACAGAAGGCTGGGTGGTAGCAGAGGCCCCGTAATGGGTGGTGGGGAATGCCCCTGATGGAGGTGGTGATGGTCCTGCTGGCGTGGAGCCTGCAAGACTGAGCCTCGTGTGGATGACAGGCACCCGCCAAGGGAGTCTAGGAGAGGCCCTTCCCTCCCAGATTCCAGAGCTGCAGCCCGGGGGCGTTCCCGGGACCCAGCATGATCAGGGGCCCGAAAACCTCCTTGACACCCCGTAGCGCCTCGGCCATGCCATTCCCGCCAGTGGCTTCCCCAAGGAGCATCATCAATGCTGAGTCCATCTCAGGAAAGAGACCAAGGTGGCCAAGGTGACCCTTTTCCTAGGATTCCCATCCTCAGATATCAAGGGTCCCCAAAAGAGTGAGTCCCCCAGAGCTGGCAGGTGGAGGTGGCTCCTGGGAGCAACTGGAGACGGCCCTGACCAGCGTGGCCAGAACACTGCCCCCGGCACTCCACGCACTCCCAACTCCTGTGGGCCACAGCGCAGCCCCCTCCGCCCGCCTGCAGCACCCAGCCCGCCGCCGTGCCCACCTCCACCAGCAGAGGGCACCCCACCCACATGAGCAGGTGCCGGAGAGCACCCCATGCTCCCAGCCCTGCGCCCCCAGCCCTGCGCCCCATGGCAGCCGTCCCTCTGCACACACCTCCACTCCCCCGGAACCTGCCCTGGAACCAACAGCACCAAACCCTTCTCCAAAAAGATCCTCTGATCACAGAGCCGTGGTCGCCGTCACGGAGAACTCCAGGTTCATAGGCCAAGTGCCTGCCTGGGCCCTCAGCCTCAGGTGTGGCCCCCAGGTGGTTCCCGTCGGTCGGCCAGGGCCATTGTGATTTCCCCGGACACTTGGCTTCACTGCCTCTGCCAGGTGTCCTGTCGCCAAGGTGCGGTGCTGTGATGACCACCGTGGCCCCTTCGTCCTACGTGACACACCGGCATCATCGTCATCCTTGTCATCATCCTCCAGGGAGTCTGGACCTTGAGCTGAGCACCAGGGCGTGGCAGCCCCTTTCCACACAATCCAGGGGGCTGGCCCTCCCTGCTCCTGGAAGAGCCTGTGAGCTTTTAAACTGGGCATGGTGTGACTGCAGGGCGTGTGCAGCTGGAGAGACTGGGGGTGCCCCATTGATCTCAGCCCCTGGCATGGCCCCCCACACCACCGTGATCTCAGCCTCCAGCATGGCTCCCCACACCACTGCAGACGGCTATGTTTCTGCCTCAGGCCCTGGCTCCCCTCCTGTCAGGTGAGGCCTGGCCACGCAGCCTCCAAGGCCTCCCAGGCTGGCTGTCTGCTAGCTCTGACCGGGCCAGGAGGCCAGGTGGAGTCCCCTGTAGACCAGGACCCCAGCAGGTGGCTCTGCCACACTCGGGCTTGGGACCCCCACATACTTCTGTCTATAGAAGGACTCGGACCCACCTCAGTGCACGGTGGCGGTGGGAGCCGTGTTACCTGCGGTCTCTCGATGCGCGGGCCACGTGCTCTTGTCTCTGCTGGGCTTCCGGCCTCGGGAAGGCGGTGGAGAAGTCTCCTGTAGCTGCTCTAAACGATGACCACAAACTGAGAAGCTTGAAAGGTCCACCTGTCTCCCACAGTTCTGGAGCTTAGAGCTCGACTTAGGTCTCGCTGGGCTGAAACTGGGGCGTGGGCAGAGCTGTTCGTTCTCTGGGGACTTGGAGAGAATTCGTTTTCTTGCCTTTTCCAGCTTCTAGAGGCCACGGCATTCCCGGCTCCCGGCCCCTCCTGCGTATTGAAGTCAGGGCGGCCGCCAGCTAAGCTTCCAGCCTCATGTTTCCCTGGACTCTGGTTTTCCTCCTCTCCTTTTCAGGACCCCTGTGACTGGGGGACCCACCTGGATGATGCAGTGTCCCCACGTTAGGGTCAGCTGATCGTCAACCTCAGGTCCCTCTGCCATGTAGGGTGACGCATTTGCAAGTCCCAGGGTTTAGGATGTGGACCTCCTGCAGGGGGTCTCGAGCATGCCCACCGTGTGGGTTTATTCCCAGAGTGGTGTTGCCCTCACACGGTCTCCAGAAGCATCCCAGTGCCTGCCACATCCCAAGCCTCACACCTGGAGTGGAGCTTTGTGTCCCAGCTCAGGGTGACCTGTGGGTGACCAGCACAGGGTGAGGCTACAGCTGAAAAGTGGATTCAGATGCTGAGAGCACAGACTGGGGGCTAAACCAGCTGGCCAGGTGAAGGGTCACCTCCTCCGGGCAGCCAATGACCACCGGCCCATGCTCCATGCAGCCGCCCAGCCGCTTCTCTTCTGCCTTCCCTCTGTAACCACAAGGCGCTGCTCCCTCCATGTGGCCTCTCCCGATGCATCCAGGCATTGCCAGGGTAGTGCTGAGTCCAGGCAGCAAGGACAGTGCGCCACAGTGCAGGAGGCCCCGGCTGGGAGGTTTTGGCCCCATGTACGTCCAGAGTTCTCTAGCAGCTGCTTCTTGAGGGAAGTGAAGAATGATTTCTGTTTGTTTCTGGTTATTCAGGCTTTTCTAATTGCGGAGCTGGTCTAGGATGGCCTTTGCGTCTGCCCAGCTGCCCTGGAGGGTGCAAGAGTGGGGACACCATCTGCCCGGACCTGCAGTGGGACCCCTCGGTGGGGGAGGGTCTGTCTGGGCTCGGCCAGCACAGAGATGGACAGAGCAGCCAGGTTCTCTCTGCCTTTGCTTCCGTCTCCCGGCGGCCCTGTCCCTACCTGGCCTGGATGGAGGTGGCCACAGACTGTCTGGGCTGCCTCTGCTTTCCCCAGGTCAGCGAGGACCCCTCCTGGGATGGCAGGGACGCTCCAGGCTGTGCCCAACCTGCACCCCCGTCAGGTCCTAGCAGGACCTCTCCATGGCCTTGGAACCTGAGGGGCCACCCCAGAGTGGTCCCTGGTGGGAGGGGCAGTGGCTGCCAGGGCCTCAGCCACACCAGCCCAGCCCTGCCTGCCCCAAGGCCACTCGGAGCCCCTGTGTCTCCCCTGAACTCCAGAGGAAGGAAGGACAGGCTGGCGCTGTACTCAGAGGTCACAGCAACACCAGGGCCCTGCACCCCAGGCCTGCCCAGCTCTCAGCTCTCCCCTGCCACTGTCAAGCTCTCTCCTCCCTCCTCCTCCTTCTCCTCCCTCCTCC
>PVKV010027741.1:0-26004 GCA_004027835.1 Alouatta palliata | reverse complement strand
GTGGGAGTGTAAATTAGTTCAACCATTGTGGAAGACAGTGTGGCGATTCCTCAAGGACCTAGAAATAGAAATTCCATTTGACCCAGCAATCCCATTACTGGGTATATATCCAAAGGACTATAAATCATTCTACTATAAGGACACATGCACACGAATGTTCATTGTAGCACAGTTTACAATAGCAAAGACCTGGAACCAACCCAAATGCCCATCGACGATAGACTGGACAGGGAAAATGTGGTACATATACACCATGGAATACTATGCAGCCATCAAAAACGATGAGCTCGTGTCCTTTGTAGGGACATGGATGAACATGGAAACCATCGTTCTCACCAAACTGATACAAGAACAGAAAATCAAACACCGCACATTCTCACTCATAGGCGGGTGTTGAACAATGCGAACACATGGACACAGGGAGGGGAGCATCTCACACTGGGGTCTGTTGGGGAGAAAAAGGGGAGGGACAGCAGGGGGTGGGGAGTTGGGGAGGGATAGCATGGGGAGAAATGCCAGATATAGGTGATGGGGAGGAAGGCAGCAAATCACACTGCCATGTGTGTACCTATGCAACAATCTTGCATGTTCTTCACATGTACCCCCAAACCTAAAATGGAATAAAGAATATATAAAATAAATAAATAAATAAAGCAATTCTATTTATGTACTCACATTGATGTCTTCCAAATCTAAAGTATTGAGAATAATATTGTTCCTTTTCCAAATGATGGGAGGTCTCAGCGTTCCTTGAATGGCACAGCTCAGAACGGCACTTTGCCCCACAGTTGCTGCAGTGATGCTTAGTTTCTGATCTTCTGGGAGACTCAATTGGATCACCTCTGTAAAGATAAAGATACAGTGTCAGTAATGTTGATAACCCATATAGTTTTGTAAGGTTAAGTGGTATAAAGTTTCTGAATACTAGTAATTAAGACTTTTAATTTGAATAAAAGGGAAAAAAGCTTGTGATGAAATGAAAAAAGAGAAAATTGTTTCCAATAAAAGGTCTGAATGACATTTCAGTTTAATTGATTGACAAGCATCCTCATGAGGCAAAGAACTATTAAGCATGAAATGAATATCAGAAGTAGAGTTATAATAAGCCTGGCAGATTGCACCCAAAAGAGAGAGAAATTATTTAACTGCCAAAATGACATGTAGTGTGTCATAGGCATTGGAATAAAAATGATGCTGCTTATTCACTGATAGATTTATCTTGTAGGTGAGGTGAGATCATCGCTGGCTGGCTTCAGAGAACACTAGCACAGTGAAATGGTAAAATGCATCTTTATGCTGGGAAACATATTGACTCAGAAGGAATAATATTTGTTGGGAAGTTGAAGAAGTAAAAATCTGAAGTTCACTGACCAAACAGCAATTAAGTTAAATTCTATCAGCTCCCTTTATCAGATCACATTGGTATTGAATTGTTATTTCATCATTCTTAAATTTTAAAATTGAATATAATATTTAAACTAACACATTGCTGCTGAAAATTTTTGCCAATGTACACATTTCTGTCTATTGCTGGACAACATTATTTGAAATCTGGATCCAGCTTTCCTTTTTGGTTTTCAGACAATCCTTACCAACTAGGAGAATTATCAACTGTGTCATTGTCAGTTACTGTGAGAGAAGACTAGGACAATATCTACCATTTCTGCATCCATGTAAAAACTGCCCTTTGGTTTCCTGCTGGCATTCACAGACATGCAGTTTTCTACATTATGATGTGAGTCTTGCCTTTTGACTTTGCTTAGTCTTGACCACGTTAGAAATACCACAAATGACTATCCTGACTTAAATGTCGACGTAGAGGAGTGAAATAATTGTTCTTTGTCCCTTTGTTAAGGTTGTAATATTTTTCACTGGGGCGGAGGTGAGGAAAGTGGTGTCCCTAACTTGTAGTAAATATGATCATGTGCAGTGGCTACATTCTTCTTGAGAAAGCTCCCTCCCTCCCTCCTTCTCAGCATTCTACCACTTTACCTCTATTTCTTAATCCTGCCTGCCCCTTGAGATGCTAATCAAGTGAGTTTCATAGCATGTAAATATCCAATAAAGAGTTACTTGGTTTTTGGCACCATTACAAATTGCAATGCCAAACATGGCTTATGTGTTTGGATTAAGGCCTGGATTAAACATATAATCCATCACCCCTCAACACACACACACACACACACACACACACACACACACACACACGTTAAATGTTGTGTAATCTGCGGTGTTACGACTGGCTGACACTTCATTATCTGGTTACATGAAACACAAATATACTGACACTCATATTCTCTTATGTTGTATCTAATCTCTAAACCTAAAGTCATACTTATTTAAGTTATCATTGTTTTGTGTTGTCAAAGTGAATGGAAATGATCTTGCAATTGGATAATCCTACTAGAGAAAGGCTCAGCCCAAACTTATTCTTTGGTTTGTTACATCACCCAAAATAGAGACAGATAATCAGATAAAAATGGGTCACAAATATCTTGTCCATTCCTTTGTGTAAAGAGTGTAACCCTGAATCACGTTTATCCATATTCCCATTTATTTCAATGCTTCCTGAGTAATAAAAACATAGGAAAGGCTGGGTACAGTGGCTCAAGCCTATAATTCCAGCACTTTGGGAGGCTGAGGCAGGCGGATAGCTTGAGGTCAGGAGTTTGAGCCTGACCAACATTGTGAAACCCTGTCTCTACTGAAAATACAAAAATTAGCCAGGTGTGGTGACGCAAGCCTGCAGTCCCAGCTACTCAGGAGGCTGAGGCAGGAGACTATCTTGAACTCAAGAGGTGGAGGTTGCAGTGAGCCAAGATCATGCCACTACATTCCAGCCTAGGCATCGCAGTGAGACTCCATCTCAAAAAAAAGAAGATAGGGAATATTTACAGCCTGTTTTACATTATTCATATGACATGTCTCTATAATATATCATATATGTGTACACATACAAAACCACACAGCAACATAAACACATACACACTCCTATAGAGACATATACATAAATAAGTAAAACATTATTTGATTAAATAGAAACACTGAAAGTTGAAATCTGCAGATAGTATTTATGTCTTTGTTTAATGTTACAAACTTACAGAAAGTGAGAACATTATAAAAGTACTAGCATCGTGTAGAGTATCATGTAAGAATTATTAATAATTTCCCATTTACATTCCTGAATTTCAGTTTCTGGTTCCTCATTAAATTATAGAGAAGATAATGGGACATCTGGTTCTAAAAACAGCATGTGAACATTGGCTATTCTGCCATTTAGAAATACAATTGCTACTAAGTTACCCTGGAATCTCTTCACTAACCTTCTGCATCTGTTATTAGGTCCCAGGCCATTTGAATTGGTTGTGCTTTTTATAGTTATACATTACAATGGTAATTAGATAATACAATCATCTTAGAATAAATGCTGAGATTTGGCATAACATTATGTGGGCAATCTTTCTAAAATGTATTTTTTTAGAAGATGTGTACTTAGAATAAAGAATTACTATTCACTAGGAATATTAACATGCACAGAAAAACTTATTTTTTAATTTTATGGCTACATTTTAAAATGATTTTAAGTATTTTTCTTGGTAAAATATATTTTTAAATAACTATATATTTGATAATTTCTTAGATTTGTTTTCTGCATATTTCACATTTTATGTTTCACTTTGCCTCTGCTATGTTGTACAGAAAAAATACACCAAACTAATTATGTTTACTGGTTACAACTCAAAATCCAGTGGCCTTTTCCTGAAATAAATTTCGCAGCACGATTTATTTTAGCTACAGAATCGCCATGCCCATCTTTACTTGTCTTGTGATAGTTATTAAGAAGCACAGATTAGCACAGATTTAATAGTACATAAAAATATTAAGCATTTTTATTCTTAAATTATATCAAGAATGCTTTAATGTTGAGTGAAATGCTTATAAAATGCCCAAATTATAAGTTTTGTAGACACATGATCATTATTTCTAGAAATACATTACTACTTAAAACAATAACTATGAATCAGGCTGTAATTTAATGTAAAAATGACTTTTGTATCTATTATTGTATATTGTCTCTGAATGTGCGTGTACATTTTAGTGACTATAGTTGCTACTTTAAAGAATTTTGGAACAAAATATTGAAAAGAATATTTCGTAAGTATGGTTAATCCATGTTTTCTTGGATATACATCAATAATGGCATTTCATTTTATCGCATTCTATCTGCAAACAGCTTATGGTAGTTACGTACGGAAACTATCTTCGCAACAAATAGCACCAATCAGTTTATACCCCTTTGCATCCTTTCTGCTCTAATGATCTCGACATGTATCATGTGTTGAGGTTAACCTGGTGCCCTAGCAAAAGGTAAAAACATATAGGCAAAGTATAACACATGGTACTGACTATTTTGACACACTTCAGTACTTCTTTCATCTATAAACTTTGCCTCCTGTTGGAAGACCTCTCAAGTATTTAAGGCACAATTTTAATGATTTTTTTTTCTGATCTCACATTATGAGGATAATTACAACTTTTTTAATCCAGCTTTTGCTTTTGATTACTTAGGAAAGTTAAGAAGCAAGTAAAATAGTTTCCCACTGTGAATCCTTCTCTATGCTTTCTACGTTTTGCAGCTTGGCTTAGAGAAAAATTAAGAGCTTGCTTTAAAGGAATGAAAAATTTGAAGTGCCTGCTAGAAGAATCTGAAGCCAAAGAGAAAAGCATAATTAAGCACAACTTTCAACATGACTAGTGGTTATTTATGAGGCATTTATTTCAATGGTAACAAGGTCCTACCAGTAGTGAAATACATTTGGGTAAAAATATGATGCAATTTTTTTTAAGTTTTATTTTAAGCTCAGGAATACATGCGTGGGTTTGTTACATAAGTCAGTGTGTGTCATGGGGATTTGTTGTGCAGGTTATTTCATCACCCATGTATTAAGCCTAGTATCCATTAGTTACTTTTCCTGATCCTCTCCTTCCTCCCACCCTCCGTGCTCCAATAGGCCCCAGTTTGTGTTGTTCCCATCTTTGTGTCCATGTGTTCTCATCATTTAGCTCCCACTTATAAGTGAGAACATGTGGTATTTGGTTTTCTGTTCTTGCATTAATTTGCTAAAGATTATGGCCTCCAGCTCCATCCATGTCCCTACACAGAACATGATCTTGTTCTTTTTTATGGTTTCATAGTATTCCACAGTGCAATCGCTTCTCGGCCTTTTGGCTAAGATCAAGTGTAGTATTCCACAGTGCATATGTACCACATTTTCTTTATCCAGTCTATCGTTGATGGACATTTAGGCTGATTCCATGTCTTTGCTATTGTAAACAGTGCTGCTATGAACATTCATGTGCATGTGTCTTTATAATAGGAGAATTAATATTGTTTGCGGTATATACCGAGTAATGGGATTGCTGGGTCAGTGCGAGTGTACATTAGTACAACCATTGTGGAAGACAGTATGCAATTCCTCGAAGACCTAATATCATGTAATTTTAATACATATAGAAACAAAACAAATACGAATATTTGTGAAACACTAGTATAAAAAGGATGACTTTAGAAACTTTGATTAAAGATTTCTTTTAAAATCATAAGAATAAGCTTTTCATAATCAAGATTCTGCTCTTCAAAATATCTACATCTTTGAAGTCCCTAACTATAGACTTATAGACTTACGTTAAATATTTCATTAAATCTGTTTAAACATTAGACTCATAATCTTATTATCCTGATCATGCCTATAATTCCTATTATAGGAATGAAGCCTAGAATAAATTTTGTCAGTAATATTTCCTAATAACAAGCACTTTACCTTTCTCTACTTCAGTAAAGAAACTGCTAATTAAATGCAGATAGTAATATAATGTTAAGCCAGAAATAGATCAAAAAAAGAAAATCACTTAGAAACCATAAATGGAGTAAGTTAATTATTCTCATATTAAGATAACCACATTACTTAACAACAAGGTTTTTAACTAACAGGGAAATTCTAATGGCATTTTTTGTCAAGAAATAGGTGATTTGAAAATAAATGTCAATTCTTGCCTAATTTAGACATGCCAATATATACACAAATTTATATGATAAAATGCCTGGACTCTTTGAGATGAAATGTCTGCCTGTTAAAGATTATATGCTTTTATTATAATTGGTCTTATAAAATTAAAACAATGTTCCAGAAAGTGTGCTTTGGTAACAAGAGACTACATAAATTGGACTAACATATTCACAGAAGAAGTGAAACTACAGCAAACAGACACAAAAACAGTACAAACCAAATACAAATGTTGTAAGCTAGCAAGTGCGAAATCACCACTGGAACAAAAATAAGCCAATTCAGAAGGTCATTTATTGCTGGCAGTCACAGAGAACTCGCGTCTCTCTAACTCGTGGCCCCAAAAGGAGGGTGTCAAGACCTTTTATTCCCGTAAAGCACCTCCTGGGCAGGGGTGGGAGCAAGGGGCTTTGGATATTCCGAGGGCCAGTGGACTTTGGACATTCTGTAAACCACCTCCTGGGTGGGGGTAAGGGTGAGGGGCTTCAGACACTAAGATTGTTACTTAAGTGGTTCACGAAAGTCAAGATAAGCGTTAGTTTACACATTGCCTGGGTAGGATGGATATTACGGACCTTAGTTACTTATTACAAGTTGCAAGGGCCAAGATGGCATGAGTTTGGACTGCTTGTCTGTCACATCAGGGTTACAGAGAGCAGTGTCAACAGAAAGCCGAGGTATGGTTGAGGTATGCAGTTTTATGGGGCTTTTACCATGTCACACAAATAATGTAATCTTAAAAGCACTGGAGAAATAACAGGATAGTGAGAAATTGCTCAGTCTATGTTCTGAAGAGAACTGTAACTCAGAGATGAGATTACACCTGGAATCACACATTTGGCTGAGTATTTTTTCATTTTGAAGAGATAACAGAGATACTTAGATGTTCTTATGTGGCTTATTGCTTTCCAGGCATATGGGATAGGGAAAATAATGGAGTGTGTCCATCTCTGTGCTAGGACTTTAAGGTGCCACAAATCTGCAACTGAATGCATGAACTACAGCACTCCTATCTAGATGTCTTAAAAAAATATCTCTCTGGAGTGAGTTCATATGGTCACATTCATCCAATCCTTGTTATAAGCAACTTTGTATTTACAATAATCAGAAAACTATAAACCATTATATGGCCCACCAAAAGAGAAGACTGCATGATAAGAAGGAACAGAAACAACACATAACTGTAAAAGTAATCCAATAAGATTGTAAAATGTATTATGTTTATGAAAATAAAATTCCAGGTTAGAAATTAAAAATTTTGACCAAAAAATTAGAACTATAAATGTTACAAGTTTGTGAAAACATCAGGTAGAAATTATAAAAGTAAAAAGTATCCTAACTAAAATTAATAATTAAATGTATGTACTTAAGGTCAGATTACACACAGCAAAAAAAGATAAACGGTAAACTAGAAAAGAGATTAAAAGAAACTTAACAGAATAAAAAGCAAAAACCAGATAAGGTTAATGAAATCAAGGTTCTTTTGAATACCAGAATGAGAAAACAGAAAAAGTGGAGAAGTAGTATTTGAAGAAATAGCAGCTGACAGTTTTCCATAAATGTAAAAGACACCAATCAATAGATTGAAAAAGCACATCAAATTTCAAGTGAAGCAAGCAAAAAACTATACTAATTCACACTGAGTCACTGTATTAGTTCGTTTTCACACTGATGATAAGGACATACTCAAGACTGGAAAGAAAAAGAGGTTTAATTGAACTTACTGGGGAGGCCTCAGAATCATGGTGGGAGGTGAAAGGCCCTTCTTACGTGGCAGCCGCAAGAGAAAAATGAGGAAGAAGCAAAAGCGGAAACCCCTGATAAACCCATCAGATCTCGTGAGACTTATTCACTATCACGAGAATAGCACAGGAAAGACCGACCTCCATGATGCAATTACCTCTGCCTGGGTCCCTCCTACCACACATAAGAATTCTGGGAGACACAATTCAAGTTGAGATTTTCGTGGGGATACAGCCAAACCATATCATTCCTCCTCTGGCCCCTCTAAATCTCATGTTCTAACATTTCAAAACCAATCATGCCTTCCCAACAGTCCTCCTAAGTCTTAACTAATTTCAGTATTAACCCAAAAGTCCACAGTCCAAAGTCTCATCTGAGACAAGGCAAGTCCCTTGCTCCTATGACCCTTTAAAATCAAAATAAGCTAGTTACTTTCTAGATACACTGGGGGTGCAGGTATTGAGTAAATGGAGCCATTCAAAATGGGAGATATTGGCCAAAGCAAACGGGATACATGGCCATACAAATACAAAATTCAGTGAGACAGTCACATTTTAAGCTCCAAAATGATCTCCTTTGACTCCAAGTCTTATTTCCATGTCACTCTGATGCAAGAGGTGGATTCCCACGGTCTTGGGAAGCTCAGCACCTGTGGCTTTGCAGGTGTACAGCCTCCCTCCCAGCTGCTTTCACAGGCTGGCACTGAATGTCTGTGGCTTTTCCAGGTGCATGTTGCAAGCTGTCAGTGGATATACCATTCTGGGTTCTTGAGGACAGTGACCCTCTTCTCACAGCTCCACTAGGCAGTGCCCCAGTTGGGAGTCTCTGTGGGGGCTCCAAGTCCACATTTTCCTCCCAGACTACCCTAGCAGAAGTTATTCATGAGGGCCCTGCCCCTGTACCAAACTTTTGCCTGGGTATCCAGGTATTTCCATACCTCCATTGAAATCCAGACAGAGGTTCCCCAACCCCAGTTCTTGACTTCTGTGCACCCACAGGCTCAACACCACCAAGGCTTGGCAGCTTCCACTCTCTGAAGCCACAGCCCATGCTATCTATCGTCACCTTTCAACCACGGAGCGGGTGGGACACAGGGCACCAAGTCCCTATCCTGCAGACAGGACAGGAACCCCGGGCCCAACCCAGGAAACCACTTGTTCCTCCTGGGCTCTGGCCCTGTGATGGGAGGGGCTGCAGTGAAGATCTCTGACATGGCCTGGAGACATTTTCCCAATTGTCTTGGAGATTAACATTATGCTCCTTGCTGTGTATGCAAATTTTTGCAGCCAGCTTGAGTTTCTCCCCGAAAATGGGTTTTTCTTTAACCTTTATGCTCTGTTTTCCTTTTAAAATAGAATACTTTTAACAGCACCCAAGTAGCCTTTTGAATGCTTTACTGTTTAGAAATTTCTTCTGCCAGATTTTCTAAATCATCTCTCCCAAGTTCAAAGTTTCAGAAATCTCTGGGGCAGGGGCAAAATGCTGCCAGTCTCCTTGCTAAAACATAACAAGAGTCACCTTTGCTCCAGTTCCCAACAACTGCCTCATCTCCATCTGAGACCACCTCAGTCTGGACGTTATTGTGTCAAATCACCATCAGCATTTTTGTCAAAGCCATTCAACAAGTCTCTAGCAGGTTACAAACTTTCCCACATTTTCCTGTCTTCTTCTAAGCCTTCCAAACTGTTTCAACTTCTGCCTGATACCCTGTTCAAAAGCTGCTTCTACATATTTAGGTATTTTTCAGCAATGCCCCACTCTACTTGTACCAGTTTACTATATTAGTTTTCATGCTGCCGATAAAGACATAACTAAGACTGGGAAGAAAAAGAGGTTTAACTGGATTTACAATTCCACATGACTGGGGGAGGGGGGCATGGATAGAAGAATGGTGGGAGGCAAAAGGCCCTTCTTACATGGCAGCGCAAGAGAAAAATGAGGAAGAAGCAAAAGTGGAAACCTGTGATAAACCCTTCAGATCTCGTGAGACTTATTCACTATCATGAGAATAACAAGGGAAAGATCAGCCGCCAGGATTCAATTACCTCGCCCTGGGTCCCTCTCATAACATATAGGAATTCTGGGAGGTATAATTCAAGTTGAGATTTGTGTGAAGACACAGCCAAACTGTATCAGTCACTAAACAATGAAACTAAACAAAATTAGGAATGCTCAATTTACCAGTGTAACAGACCTGAACGTGTACCTCTGAACCTAAAGTAAAAGATTTTTTTGTTGTTTTTTGTTTTTTGTTTTAAAAAAAAAGACTATCCAAGACAGGCAGAAATTTTAAAATTTTGCAAATTAAAAGATATAGCCTGCCTGTATGGTCAGTAGAATTAGACAGGTAACTGATTTCATCAGCAAAAGTAGAAACAAGAAAGCAGTAGGATGATATATTGGAAATTATGCAAGAAAATAAAAATTGACCTTAGAATTAAAATAAAATTAATATATTTTCAAAAAATGGAAGAAAGAACATGCATGCCTATTAAATTTGCCTTAAAGTAAATTCTGAAAATGTTCTTCAGACAGAAGAAAAATGATTCTAGATGAACACTCACAGATGCAAGGAGTGGACAGCAAAAAAATTAATTTAAATTAAAAAGAAAAAAAAAACATTTAAATACAAATGTTATATTTTAACAGTAAACTTTAACAGTGCAAGAATGCCAAATCATATAAAATAATATTTCCATAACATTGGGTGGAAAAAGATTTTGTAACCAGACACAAATGAATTCATCATAAAGAAAGTGATTTATAAGTTTGACTGCATTATAATTTAAAATATCTATTCCTCAAAAGTAACTATTAAAAAACCAAAAACATAAGTCACCAAGCAGAAGATCCTTGTCACCCACAAAACTAACAAAAATCTTATATTTCAAATACCTTCTTCTACACATCACTAAGAAAAAGTTAACTCATTAACAAAACAATCAAGAAATTGACAAAAGACTTCAACAAGTGCTTTGTGAATTAGTCTATATTTCTAAGAAAAATCTGAAAATTGTTGAACTATCTATGCAATTAGGGAGATGAATATTTAAGCCCAAACTCTTCCATCTGGCTTGAATTTAAAAGTCTAATGAGAATAACTGTTGAGAAAAATAAGAAGCAACATAAATTCTTATTTACCATGAACAAGAGTGTAAATATATACATAAACTTGCTCCATTAGTAAATGAAGCCTCATCTAGCAAACTTTCTAGGCCAACCCATTTCCAAGGACCAAGTTAGCCATATTCCTTGCAGAAGCTTAGAGTATGACATAGAAAAAGCAGAATGTTTAGCTGTTTTAAGGAGATAACAGAAGTAAGATCACATACTTTTTAGAGACACCTTTAATATACAGGGCAGAGAAGAAAAGAGGAGAGCTCTATATGGGGAGAGAACAGTATGATATGGAATAGGTTAAAAGAATCTGGAGTTTATTCTGAGGAAAAGGGGCCAGTAGAAAGAAAAGTTCTGAATATAAAATTGAGAATAGAATTATTTCTGCCAAAACTTCTGAAAGTAATTAGGAGAACTTATAATCACAGATATAAACAAAAGCATTTAGCAACTAGGGCAAAACAGTAATTTCTTCCTATGCTATTAGTGACGATTGAGAAGTTATAGAAACATATGAATAAAAGACTTTTCAATGAAAGCTTTTCTGGAAAACAATGAAGAAAAAATTCTTGTGCAAAAGTGAAATTTGGTTTTTATTTCATTATATTCTTTATTCTATAATAAGGATAGTACAATATTAAAGACAGAACTATATTTTGATATTACTTCAAGCAGTGTTACACATTAACAATAGTGAATTTCATTTTCTTTTTTAATTCATAACTGACATTCTTTTACTGGTCTTATAAATGTTCAATTATCTTTAAAGGGTTCTGTTCAATTTCATTTAATTTTTCTCTTTCAAATGAGTTATATACAGTTGAATTTTGAGGTAAAATAAGTAAAGGATCAGTCTACCTATTCAATGATATGTGTGACATACACAACTTGGAAAACAATTCTTTATTATACAGAATAGTTACCATGTGAAACCTGACCTAACAAAAACTGTACTAACAGAGAGAATTGGGTGGCCACTCAAAGTAGTCAAGTTAATTTTAACTTTATGATTTGGAAAAATTCATGGATGCAGACAACAGAATGATTTTAACATTATAAGGATATAGGTTGGAATAGTAAGGTATTGACATTGCAAGATTTATTATATTAAGTTTAAAATTTCTTTACAAGTGAGTTACTCCTTGTAAGATATAGGTAAAAGACATAATTCTCAGCATCAACTTAACACATATCATTTGTTAGGCATTGTTCAAAGTATCTGATTCATTTAATCTTCATAACTGCTCTGTGAAGTAGATACTGATTCTGATTTTGATTTTGATTTTTCTACCTGTGACGCTCTTGTAACTGGGGGAGCAAAACTTCAGCCTGATTGCCTGGTTCCCACACTGGGAGTTGAACCTGAGCCACCTGGGTGAGAGCATCATATGCTAACCACTAGACCACATAGGTTCTTGGCCTTGCTAACCTGGAAGAATGGGAACAGGACCCTGGAGGCATGGTGAGCTTACCGTTCAAATAAATATAGTGAACCCAAAGGGTTTTGTGGAAAAGTCATTTATTAGACAGAGAGAGAGAAAGAAGACAGCTCTTATGCTGTGGTGGGAGGGGACCCAGAGAAGGAATCCCTACGGGTAGGAACAGCTGGAGGTTTAATCCTTGAGTTATTCCCGCCCCATTTATGTTATTGTCCAATGAGAGGAGTTCATTCAAAGTTCCTCTGGAGTGATTGATCTTTGACTCTGATACCAGATTGGCTACTTGGTCCACAACTCTGAGTAATAGAGCCCCTTCCTCCTAGAGCTTTTGGTGAATTTTTTGGGACAAAGAAGCTTCACCTGGCTTTCTCTACCTAGCCCACACACAGGGGGAAACCCAGACAAAGAACTTTACATTTGAAACCCCTCTGGTTCCCGGATGGAGGTGTGGAGCAGGGGAAACTCCTTCCTTTGAAACCATGCCCCTTGCAGACCCAGGAAGAGAAGCTTGTATAACACAGTCCCTCACTCTCATATGAGGAAGAGATAATTTAAGCTTTATTAGCCATCTTGTGATCATGATGGGAACATCTCAACACGTTAGAGATGAAAAATGCAAAGAGGAAGGACTTCAAGTTCTTGATTATAATAGGTGAGAAGAGAGAAAACAATCATTTTTAAAAGATTCAGGCATTGAATACATACATTAGAAAAGAGGAAAGATTGAAAATCAATCATCTAAGCTTTTACTTTGGGAAATTAAACAAATAAAAGAGAGCAAATTAAATCCAAAGTATGCAGGTAAAAAGAAAGAATAAAAATTAGAACAGGAAAAATAAAATAAAATTGAAAACAAAAAATCAATACAGAAAAATCTATGAAAACAAAAGTTGGCTATTTGAAAGTTAAAACCAATAACCCTCAAACCAGAATAACTCAGAAAAAAAGAAATAGGGTAAACATTACTAACATCAGAAATAAAATACAGTATTATTACAAATCCCATAGACATTTAAAGGATAATAAAAATTACACAAAATTTCTGCACCCACAAATTTGATAACCTAGATTAAATGAACCAATTCTTTGTAAGACACAATCTGCTAAAACTCACTCAAGCAGAAACAGGCAATCTGGATAGGCCTATACTTGTAAAAGAAATCGCATTACTTATTAATCACCCTTCCCAAGCAAAAAGTATCAGGCCCAGTTGGATTCATTGATGAATTCTACCAAACATTTTAAGGAAGAAATTGTGTCAATCCTCTACACTCTCTTTCATAAGACAGCAGAAGAAATACTTTCATACCAAAACCAGACAAAAG
This sequence comes from Alouatta palliata, assembly GCA_004027835.1. Lineage (NCBI taxonomy): Eukaryota > Metazoa > Chordata > Mammalia > Primates > Atelidae > Alouatta > Alouatta palliata. The sequence goes on along the minus strand of PVKV010027741.1, from coordinate 12,315 downwards.
CATTACAAGAAAAAAAAAGCTGCAGAAAAATATCTCTTCTATTTTTGCATAGATGCAAAAATCCTCAACAGAATATTAGCAAATAGAATCCAATAACATATGAAAAGAATTATACAGGCCAGGCACAGTGGTGGCTCACGCCTATACTCTCAGCACTTTGGGAGACCAAGGCAGATGGATGACAAAGTCAGGAGTTCAAGACCAGCCTGGCCAACATAGTGAAACCCCACCTCTACTAAAAATACAAAAGAAATTAGCTGGGCATGGAGGCAGGCGACTGTAGTCCCAGCTCCTTAGGAGGCTACGGCAGGAGAATTGCTTGAACCCAGGAGACAGAGGTTGCAGTGAGCCGAGATCTCACCACTGCACTCCAGCCTGGGTGACACATGGAGACTGTGTCAAAAAAAAAAAAAAAAAAATTATACACATGACACGTTAGTATTTGTCTCAGGTATGCAAGACTGAGTCAACATTTAAAAATCAATTAAATTTACCCATCATATCAACAAGCTAAAGAGGAAAACAAAACATATACAAGATATATATAAGAAAATATTTAAAACTCTGAGTTTATTAAAGAAGTAAATAAAGAGATAATCCATGCTCATGAAAACCAAAACTCAGTATTATCAAGATGTTAGCTTTTCTCTACTTCATCTATAAATTTAATGCAATCCCAGTCAAAATCCCCGCAAGTCATTTTGTGGATATCAATAAACTGATCCTGAGCCGTATAGAAAGGCGAAAGATGAAGACGAACGAATGTTGCAGGAGAAAAACAGTGTTAGAGGTCTGATAGTACCTGACTCCAAGAGTTATTGTAAAGCTACAATAATCAAGACAGTGTGGTACTGGTGAAAGAATAGACAAGTAGACCATGGGACAGAATAGAGAGGCCAGAAATAGACCCAAATAAATATAATGAACTGATCTCTGACAAAGAGAAATGACAATGCAAGGTGGAAAAGTAACATTTTAAACAAATTGTTCTAGAACAAATGGACATTCACATTAAAAAAAAAAATGACACTAGACAAAAGCCCTATACATTCAGAGAAACTAACTGAAAGTACATCACAGACCTAAATATTAAACAAAAAACTATAAAAATCCTGGATGATCATAGGAGAAAACTAAATGACCTTAGGTTTGGTGATGACCATATTTTATGTACACAAAATAATATTGGTTTCATTTTCATAGATACTAATTAATAACAAGAGGAAAACCAAGGCCATTTGTAGACCATAGGTAAGCTAGATCATAAGATGTTTATAATTTAGTTATATTATCACATAAAAACTAAGTGTCCTTAAGGTTGTATTTAAACATATGTATACAAGAAAAAAGACATCAAACATAAAGATAATCGCTCTTTTCCTTACAAAAATATCAATGAAATCTTAAAAAAATTAGGTATTTTTTCCTGTATGATTTATTGGTGTAAACACCATGTTTGATTTGAAAAAAAATTGACATTATATTCTAGACTTGTAAAATATTGAATGCATGAAATACAGGATTAACTTACCAGCTTTAATATATTTTTTTAAGTTTCAGTATTTTCTCTTACTAATGAAATTCTATATGGTAGACTGGGGAGAGCAATTGGATATACACATGAAGGAAAGAATCTAATCAGAAGAGTTCACTGTGAATTTTCATTTGTTAGTCAGGGTGAAGCAATCAGTTAATCAATACCCATTTCCTGTACATTAACAAATGTGTTCAGTGCCATGTTGAAAAGCTATTACAGATGTAAGAGAAGAATGTTAACCTGTGTTCATTTCTTCAACTTATCTCAAGGAAACCCTGGGACATTAATGTTGGAGTCAATCAAATGACACATTATTTTCTCTGTCTTTAATAAATTGAACATTTTTCACTATGTTTTAGATTACAGTCAGTCAGAGTTAAATTAATGAACTAATCCCTCCATGTGGTGTAGTAGAATTTGAGTCTTTCAGACTAAGAAAGACTTTAATATTGTTTGCCTAATTAAAACAATTCAGCTAAAAGAGATTGTTATTTGCCTAATAACACACTGCTGTTACTGATAAAACTGAAACTAGGATCCACAGAATTTTCCTTCACTATGAAGTTTTACAGTGAATATTCCTTTAGTAGTTTGCAGCAAATAAATGTAAAATATGGGGAATTGAACACTGGCTGTTCATTTTGGCAGTTCTTCACAGGGTCCAATGACAGGGCCTTAGCTATGCAAATCTAGAAATAATTTTAACAATTCATCCAGAATTAATTAGGCTACAGGGGATTAATTCAGCTAATCAAAATCACAGGCTACCTTTGTTTATACTGGAATATCAATTTATTCACTTACAATGGGAAAAGCATCAGGTTTAGTAATGACTGTCAGCTGTGAGCCTGGGAATCTTCCTTCTAATGCACAGGTCAAAAGCTTCACAAGATTGATGAAGAGAAAATTACCAAAAAGAGAGTCGGCTATTCTCAAGGCAGTCAAACTCTAATCAGCTAATGAATTGCCCTTTTCAACTCTAAAGACATTTCTGTCTAGAGAGCCTTTCTTTTCTTGTCACTTTCAAGTTCATTGACAGATTCTTAACCTCCTTTTTACATTGTGCATATCACCATATGTGTGCAACTAAAGCACTAACTCAGGTAGACCCTGAAAGAGTTAGGTACATTAGAGTCTTCTTTACATCAACAAATGTTCCCATGGACTTAGCCTCAACAAACTATGCCCACGGACCAAATGTGTTCCGCCACCTGTTTATGAAAATCAAGTTGTACTGGAACACAGCCATACGCATTTCTTACTGTCTTGCCTCTGTCGCTGTCTATGACTGCTTTCAGCTCTATATATGCAGAGTTGAGCAGTTGCTACTAAGACCTATGTTATGCAAAGCCTAAAATATTTACTCTCTGGGATTTTTCGCAAAGTTGCCTATTCACTGAAACATTACTTTGCTGCTTTAACGCTCCTCAGACATGTGCAAGTTTTTAAAATATGATCTGTTTATTCCTGCTCATTCTCTTGGTTCAGAAGACTAAACCTAAGATAATTATATAGTGCATGAAAATTGCTCTTATGAGCAATATATGAGTGAGTTCATAACCTACCCCACTACTTAAAAAAAAAAATTCTTTGAGCCTTCAGCAAATAACGAACGACACAGGATGAATTTCTACAACTACAACAGCTGCTACACCCAGAATCCAAAACAACATGAAAAAAGAAAGTCACGTTTGTCTTGTTCAAATGCAATGTCTAGTCCCTGACGGTAGCAGCCTCCCAGGTCTGACTTCCTAAGTCTGTCATGCAAAAGGATTATCATTCCTTCTCTCTTCTTAACATCCAATCAAAATATGAATTCCCAGAGCACATTCTCAGCCAGAAGGAAAGCAATCTGATTATCCCATGTAAATCATTCACAGTACTAATCTGTGAACAAGTTTGATTCTCCAAGAGAGTATTTACATTTTAATAGGGATCATTTTAATCCAAATATGTCTTTAACCAGCAAAATGCTTAGACAGAAATGCTTTTGAGAAGGAAACCTACCAAATAATTGTTGTGAACACTTTGCCACCACTTTCTCTCTTAGAAATCAGAGGGACCTGGGTCTGACCAAGACTCCTTAAGTGTTTCCCCTGCCTGACTCAACTTCAGACAGGTTTGCTCCTCTGACCTCCCTGGGTATTTAGTTTACAAAACTTGCAAATATAAATACTTCCTGTGCCCCTTTAAGATAGAAATCTTCACCCAGCCTCTTGACAGTTTAGGACCCAAGATTATTTTTCTCAAAGTGCTGGGAGTCATCAAGGAAGATAATGCCCCTATCTCAGTCTCTGTAAGAGCACAGGAGCCTGACGTCAATAAGTGCCAATAACAAACACAATTAGAAATCAGGTTTTTGTCTTTTTTTTTTTTTTTTTTTTGCTGTATGAATCACCAAATTTTGCATTTCTCGAACACTCATTTCATTCATGCTTAAGAAAGAATTTACAAAGTATTAATGAGATGACCAGTAACATTTATTTACAGTTTCTAATTCTAAAGACATAGAATTGAAGGAAAATACAAATTATACCTTCCTAATTTTCACCTGTCCCAAAATAAAAAGCCGCAAACTTAACATTTTTCTTTATTTTAGCTAAGAAATTTTTAAAAACCCAAAAAAACTAATAAAAATGCATGGTGTTGATTGATTTAATGTAATTTTTTAAATTAAAAACTAAAAATTTTTTAAGCCTACAATTATTGCCATACAGTAATCACTTTATATCACTTACGTGGCCAGGAATGCATCTCTTCTGCAAATGAATAGACTTTTAATTACTTTAAATATGTACTTCTCCTAGAATCTTTTAGCCATAATTTTTAAAAATATTACTGCCTTGAAACTGCAGGTCTTTAAAAATGCTATATACTACAGTACAATTGGAAGATTTCCATGAAATTAAATGCTTTATAAATGCCTGAGAACTCAGGTTTTTGGCAATTTATCTTTATCATTAAAACAAAAAATGTGAACAAGTATAGAGTTAACACAGTGGGAAAATGCTCTGTATATTTATTGCTAGAAATAATGTACTGGATTTAAATTATATGGATTGAAAATATATTTATATAAAGCATAATTCACAGGATTCTGTCTGTACCTATCTCAGATTTTCTATGGGACATTAGATTATTTAGAAGAAAAGTTCAGAACGATCGATTTGGGAATCGACATTTTGTGGCTTTTTTTTTTTAATATGTAAAAGTTCCAAACTTTTATGTAATTCAATAGCTGTAGTAAGTTTCTCAATTTTGTAAATATTTTATGATGGTAATATATCCTGATCACTTGAAGTAATTTGCCGAACTATATTTAGGAGAAAAATTAAATACATTTCCTCTTTAAAGAAGCTATTGAGACAAATCCAAAATGATTTTAGTAATCCTTGAGTAACAACCATCTAAACTAGTTATAGCCTTTTATGAAAAACAAATCAAACAGTTATTTTCAGTTAAGCAGACAAAAGAACGGGTAAAACTCACATGCAGATCTAGCCTCCTACACTATATTACTTTCTTTATGTAATAAATAAAGGTTAACAAAGTATAGTTCTAGTGTCAAGTGTCACTGTTTTTATATTTAAGCCTGAGTTTGTGTTATTAATTTTGTGATATGAAGTACGTAATTTAGTTTACCAGATAGAATTTGTTTACATTTTTTAATGATTATTTTTAAGGAAATATTTTTATATTCATATTAAATTACCAATAATACAAATGTTTATAATTTGTTTTAAATATTACGGTACATATAGAATAGAATATTTAAACATGAATTCATAAAATGTCAATAAAAAAGCATTCTAAACTTTGTAATCTGTCTCATTTAGAATTAAGACCATTTTAAGACACGATCAAACACTGTATTACATGTAAAATTGTTAATCAGACTGACTTTATTTAGGCTAAGTACTATTCAGCACACCATTAAAGGAAACAGAGGAATTATTGCAAAAGAAAAGCAGTACAGATTTTAACAGATTAATAGAACTGATTTTAAAAAACTGTTTTGGTAGTATACTTAAAAACATATATTTTACTAAGAAGCTTTAAAAGCACAAATATATATATATAAATACATTAAAAGCACAAATATGTATATATATATATATGTAAGAAGCTAAAATTTAATGTTTTACAGCATTTACATTGTAACAAAAGAAATATTTGCAAAGAAAGCCTAAGTAGGAAAGAATAGAAATGAAAGGGAAAACAGAGAAGTTTTGATACAGCAGAGTCAATGCAAGTTGTGTACATAATAAAAGAGAAAATGTCTTGTGGAGAATCACATCACCCATTAATTTCTTTTTCCCTTGCTTCCCTGGTATTTGATGTAAAACATACTAAAAATAATACATTGTCTGCAACACTTTTATATTTGCATTCCTTCTTGGCAGAAAAGGCGAAAAATGCTTAAGACCTCAGCAGTCAGAACTGCATAGTCTATCAACATATTTTGGATGTTCTCCAGTCCCACTGGGGCATGGCACTGCAGTCATATGGATATGTCACAGTGTAAAGGGTCTCCATAATCGGCTTGTTTGATTGGGGCATCATACATTTAAGAGGTACATAGTCACCATGCTAGAAGTTAAGGTCTGTAACTTAACAATTTACCAGGAAAAATGTAATAAAGGCAGTCAATATACAGTAGGCAGAAAGGGAAATGCAGAAGATGCTTTTCCGTCAAGACATCCTACTCTGTTCAGCACAGAGTTGCATATAAATTCTGTCCCCGAGAGTACTCTCCTGGGTTTTCATGTGTAGTGTTCCCACACTTCTGGGGCTCCATTGGGAATGGAGACCCTTTCTTCCACACAGAAGTCTTAGCGATCAGTATCTGAGATTGGCTTTATACTCTGGATTGACTCAGTTGAGATATCTGTTACTAGACTAATAGCATACCAATAGATATAATGGTGAATAACAAGAATATAGATAAAACAGGGTACTTCATAAGCATCTCAATTCACCAGACAGGTATGACTCTAAATAGGAATGCTTTGAATCACTTTAATAAAAACTAAAAAACATAACAATTGATCGGTAATTATTTAACTACTCATTCTCATTAAGAAATGTGACACAAAATTATGTGAGAACATATTTCATTAGTGTTATTCTTTCTATAAAATGATACAGACATTTGCTTTTTTATCTTTGAATTAGGGCTATAAAACGTGTGACATCATATTTCCTACTAATAAATGCATATCAACTAGTATTCTATTTATTTTCAAAATCATAATACAAATGAACACACAAAACAATATTTATCTAGTATTGCTTAATTATCATTTTAATATTATATAACTCAGATATTAAGTTGACCATTTTGTCAAAATAACAACCTAAGAACATACTGAGCTCAGAAAAATTACTTTCATATAATTCATTTTTTATTTATCAAAATTCTCATTTAATATTTTTAAGAGACAAAGAATTTCTGTATTATCATGAAAGCATGAATTTGGATGCATTAATTTCCTCAGGAGTTCAAATATTAGAATTCTAGTTAGATAAGAAACTATATTTTTCTCCTGAAGGCATGCTTTATAATTAGATTTTAACACATTGCTAAGAAATAGTTCCGTAATGTGCTTTAAAGGAAAGTTTTTAAAAATTTAAACCTGGAACCATAATATAATTTATGCTAATGAGATACCATCTGATAGAAATGTTCCAAAAATTGTTAATGTATGTCTTATATGGATAATAAAAGTCATATTTTTGTAGAAAAAGAAATATTACAAAGGATGTATTAGGTTTTAATTGCATGAATTATTATAACAAATGAGATATTACCTTGGAATGTGGCATATTACCCAATATAAACTAATTTGTATGATACAATTGAAGGAAGCAAATCAAATTGGGTAAGTGCAAGCTGGCTTCTAGTATGATCCTGTATTTGAATTCTATCACTTGCTAGTTACAGAATCTAAGTTTCAGCATCTGGAAAGTAAAGGTAATGGTAATAGCTACATCATAGAAATCTTGATAAATTAATATGAAATGTTTAGTAGGCATTCCACAAATGAAAGTTATTAATATAATAAAACTACTGAACATTACCAATCCAAGTAATTCCTATCTTATGGTATGACACCTTATCTGCTTAAAACAAACTTACAATTTTTCACATCAGTATTTGGAAAATACACACAAACACACACACACACCACACACACACACACACACACACACACACACACAAAGTAATATACAAAAATAATTGCTTTCCTTGAGATCAGTGCAGTTTTTAAGGTTATTTTCCGGTTTTCCAAGAATATCCAAACATTAATTCAATCATCTTCTATTCCACACATTAATTTCAACATTAAATATTTAAAATACTTTTTAATATTAAAAATATATTAAGATAGTATTTAAAAATTTTTTTAATAAATTATTAAAAATAGCAATACATTCTTTTACCAAATGAATGTGTATGTACAATTCCCTTTTTTCATGTACAATATGATTTAATAAATGTTAAAAAATTCTTTAAAATAAACAGTTGACTTCAACTTACAGAATTTATATGTAACTGATATTGAATTTTGATCATAAAATTACAAAATGCTGTTTTGAAACTACAGAATGTATTTTTTGAGAAATGTTTGATCATTTATAGCATTTAATTTATATATATTTCCAAGTAAAGAAAGAATACAATGAGACAGAAAGAGAGCCAGAGAGAAAGAGAGTGAGCCAGAAAGAGGCAGATAGGGACAAAGAGAAAGAAGAAGTTAGAAGAGTAAAACAAAACAAGAATAAACAAAGCATTGCATCTCAGGGAAAAATACATAATCTAGGATTGAAATCAATAGGTACCACTTCATAATATGTTGCTTTTATTCCTTTTAAATGGTCATAGTTTAATTAACAATTATTAGTGTCTGCCTGTTATGTATCACACATTTAGAAACCTTATTCCTTCTCTTCGTGATCATATTAGTACTATCGGAGAATCACAGGACATAAAATACCTACAAAGTTTCAAGAATATCAAAACTAAACTCTGGTCCATATTGCTTCAGTTTGTGAACTAAAAGGGTGTTCACCTTCTCTAAAGCTGACATATCAGTTTGCACTTTAGTTTTCTCAAGACTAAGAAGACTGCAGTTAAAATGTACTCTTTAGGAATATTCAAGTATACAATAAATTGTTATTAACTACAGTTATCATGCTGTACAATAAACAGATCTTTTGAACTTATTACTCCTGTCTAACTGAAATTTTGTACTTTTTGACCAACACTTCCCCAATCTCACCACAAAAAATGTGAATTATTGTATATATCTATTAGCTTAATTTTGCCATTTAACAATGTATACAGTCTAAATATCATGCTTCACACCATACATATATATAATTTTTATTTGTAAATTAAAACATAAAATTAAAAATATTAACCTCTCAAGAAGACTGCAATTGAATGATAAAAAATAATAAACCAAAACTTTGTTTTTCATAAGCAGGTTGGTAAATATAAATGTCTGGGATGCATGCAATGCTTTAATGTATTATACAAATAAATGTTTATTATATTATATAGTTTAATATAACATATGGTATACTTATTATATAATATATAAATGTACAAACCCATGTGTGTATGTGTATATATATAGCCCACACACTTGGAAATAAACCCCAGTGATCAAGCTCACCCAGTCCACCCTCATAGAAATCAATTAAATTAATTAAAGGTGTGGTTTTTCCTTCTTCAGGGAAAATAGAACAGTGTCAACATTTTTTTTTTTTTGACATTTTGGCTTAGAGAAATGAGACAAAAGAAGAGTGAAATAATCTTTGTGGGTTTAAAGCCCACATTCTTTCAAGTTTTGTTTTCATCTTTATTATTACTGCTGTTGATAGTAGAACCTACACAAATAAGTCACTGAAAATACAGAAAGAGAATATTACAATTAAAAGAGTCAAGTTGGATTTAGAGGGAGCTCTATCATCACTTTTGATCAACAGAAAGAAAAGTATGCATTTATCACAGCTGCAGATATATTTTCAAAGTAAACCGCAAACTCAGTGAAGGTGGAGAAAGTCTCAGCATGATGAAAGTGAGAAATGGGAAAGCAGAAATACAGGATGAGATTTAATTTAGATAAATGTAAGGTAATACACAGAAGGAATGCCAAGAGAAAGAAACAAGCTGAAGAGTATTGTTAAGAGAACATCATTTGGAGATTTAATGTGGATTATTTTAGGAGAGAATTTTGACACCTAAGAGTGAAGTAAAAGCTAAATAAAACATTAGGTCTAGCATATGAAGTGGTATTAATATCTTTTTAACTTAATACCTAGGGTCCATTTTTATCAAATGGCAATATCGTTAAAAACAAACAATAGTAATTATAATACCTAAAATGTATCAAATACTGCGTATGTGCTAGATGTATTAAATTCTTTATCTTAGTATTGAACTCTTTAGTAAATATTGTTATTGATGGAGAATTAGATCTAGAGACCTTAAGTAATTTTTCAAGGTTGTAAAATTATAAGGGGAGAATCATGGATGATGTAAAATTGGAAAACTTATAGAGTAAAATTTAAAGAAGAAAAAATAAAACAAATATTGCAAAAGCACTAGAAATTAATGTATAGGAATAAAGAGTTTCATTGAAGCATAATGTTCAGAAATGAGAATGATAGATAGCTAACATACACTGAGTACCTACTATAAGCTATTTACTCTTTTTTCATGCTTTGCAGGTTTTGACTTATTTAATAATCAAAAATCATATGAATTAAGATTATTATTCTATTTGAATACTAGGGACACTGAAGCAGGAAAAACTATGTAACTTACTTAAAGTCACATAACTATTAAGCGGTAAAGCTGGGATTCAAATTCCACACTTACCATTCCAGCCCCATGAATATGTGCTAGTTATTCCTATGCTATGTTGGTTCTTGTATTAGAAAAGGGGGAAAATATAGTGGAATATAAGTACAGAAATAATAATATGCAAAAAGGATTATGGAAAACCTGTGCCTGGTATGCAGTATAATTGTTAACAAATATTTATTGAATACATAGAACATAACCTATGTGAATTAGATAAAGTCTGAGATAAACATCTCATTGAGAGAATAAAAATAATAAACCAATACGATTTCTTCGTTCAGTTGACAATATTAATTGATCACATACTATGTGCTAGGTACTCTTCCAGTTCCTGGAATACATTTTTTGAAACAGTGAAGGGTCATGCCCTCACTGAGCTTATATTCCAAAAAGTGCAAAACAATATTAAACTGGGTCTCAAACATTTGCACTCTTATTCTGAATTGTATTCTTCTAATTATCTTTGAATCACAACATAATTTCATGATGTAAAGACAAATCCATTATTATATCAAAGATAACTAAAAGATATAATTTTAACTTTAAATACATTTCTTTACATAATCACTTGTTTATGGAAGAAAATAATATGTTAAAAATTAATATAACCCAAGTCTCAGTTTAAGTATCTAGTGCTTTTAAATTCAAATTAATTTGATTTAACAGGATACAAATCACAATGTCAATATGTTTTGCTTGTTACATTGAATCCTGAGCTCTGAATCCACTTTAATGAGATCAGTGTTGGACCACCTAGTCATTTTGTCTCAATCTAAGCTATTCTTTATTATTTCTCTTACTCATTTCCTCACTCCTTCAACCTTTCCATCTCCCTATTCAGCTTTAGGTCTACTAAGTTTAGATTGACTCATTATTTCATCTGTTTCATAAAGGGTTATTCCAAAGCACTTGAGATAAAGTGGCAACACTTTCTCTTTTTTGTTTATTTTTGTCTTTCTCCCTCTGCTAGCTTTCTTTGGAAGAATAATAATGTGGTATACACATTCATTTCCCAAATGATATGAATTATGCCACCTTTCTTAAGAGATTAGAGTTTGCTCTTATTTTAAGTCTTTTATTTTTTATTTCTATTACATAAGAAATAATTTAGGGAAATCATTATAGCAAAATATATTTTTTATATGCTCTTCTAAATTTTCCCTGTGAGAAAATGCCTGGGAAACATTTTGTCAAGTACAAATTTATGAAAGATTAAGTAAACATGTCAGAACACACACTAACAGTAGCATTATGAGGCTTAAAAATATATGGCACATTAAAAGACTGAAAATAGCAAGATTCAGACGAATTCTATGTTTTCTATTCTTTACTATTTGTAAGCTTCTTTCTGGCATTAAAGGAAAACATAATAAATCATTCAGTTCAGTGAAGTGTAACACTGCAAATGGTAATGATGTGAAGTTGCAGTCTAGAAATCAAACTGAATTACAGAGTCAAAGCAAAAGTTCCATTACATGAGAGAGTTACTATGGAAATTAATTAATGAAGCAGATAAATTTAATCCCGGGTCAGGTGAATTGAGAAAAATAACCTCTGTGTGTGCATGTGAGTGCCTGATTTGAAAATAATCTTATAAAACAGAAATTATTAAACTAAATATGTTTAAATACTCTAAGTGAAAACAAACCCCTTAGATTACCATTGGCTTTTGGTTTCTTTTGTTTCCTCTGTCATAAAAGGAAGATCAAGCCGGGCGCGGTGGCTCACGCCTGTAATCCCAGCACTTTGGGAGGCCGAGGCGGGTGGATCACGAGGTCAAGAGATCGAGACCATCCTGGTCAACATGGTGAAACCCCGTCTCTACTAAAAATACAAAAATTAGCTGGGCATGGTGGCACGTGCCTGTAGTCCCAGCTACTCGGGAGGCTGAGGCAGGAGAATT